>KN470172.1:0-19426 GCA_000787095.1 Periophthalmodon schlosseri
TATACAAATAAACTTGCCTTACCTAAAGGCTTTAAGTCTGTAGTGTTTGTTCTGCTCTGAGGCACAGACTAAAGGCTCATGTCTGGGAGAAGTGCACAAGCGCAGGGAACAGGGAACATGGACTGAGTGAAACCTCTAAAATGCACTGGGATACAGTAAAGTGCATACAGTTTGTCCAAAATGTGCCCCCTGATTCACTCACGACCACACATTCTCTTTATTTAAATTTAACTACAACAGAAATCACCGGTTACAAAGTTCGGATGTTGGCCTTTTTTTTTTTTTTGCTCCAGAACCAGATCCAGTCCTCCTTTTTGATAACTCAACAATCTAGTCACCCTATTTAAACTTCATGGAGACAAGCAGGTGACATCCCAGGCCAAGTTACAGGTCAGATCTGTGGAGAGGGGACCCTACTCATATGGCCATGGCCAAAAATATGGCCAAGGACAAAAATATCACAGGACACATGGACAATTTCTGCAGTATCAGTGAGTGAAGCACTAAACTCTGTTAATCTGAGGTGAAAGAAATGTGATTTGGTTTGTAAATGATAGGTGGCCAATGAGCTTCTTCATGTCACTGAAATAAACAAATCTGATTGGATGATCATGTTTGGTTTTGGCTCAAGACGTGATGGAGGGAGTGGGGACCAGACTGATATCCGTCTGTATAGAAAATAAAGACAGAAATCAGTCTGGACTTGCCAGGTGACCGAGGAGACTGAAGAGCCTGAGGAGCCTGAGGAGCCTGAGGAGCCTGAGGAGACTGAGGAGCCTGAGGAGCCTGAGGAGACTGAGGAGCCTGAGGAGCCTGAGGAGACTGAGGAGCCTGAGGAGCCTGAGGAGACTTAGGAGCCTGAGGAGACTGAGGAGACTGCTGGAAGTTGAAATCTACATTTGATACCAAATCTTTTTAGTTGCGCCTCAGTCTTCAAAATCACAATGATGTTCCTTTTTAATTGTCAATATTAAAGTAAAAAATAGTTTGTTTAAAGATATGTAACATTCTGGAGGTGTGGAAAGTATGCCATTAACTTTCTATGGAAATAGAAAGTGAATGGCATACTTTCTCCATAAATACATTTTATGTAATACTGTGGAATATTATAGCAAAAGGAACAGCCTTTTCATAGAAACGTGCAGGAAGAGCCACTCCTCCAGGCCAAATAACACTGGTCAGTGTAATAGGACACATTGGTTTTAATGACTGAAATGACCGCACTTGAAGTCATTGTAAATCCAGCATAAGAGTTAGGTTTGTGGAGATGCAAGCCCACTCCGAGTAAGGACACATGTTTTTCTAGGTTTTTCAATGCTTATTGCATTGAAAAACCTAGAAAAACATGACCAAAATGAAGAAACATTGTTAGTGATAGGACTTTTGGCTCTTTTACGGCATCCAAATCTTACAAAGAGCCGTTCAAAAGACTCTTTAAATATTTATTTATATGACAGAAGCCAATGTGAGAACTCATTTTATCTACAAAATAATCACAGAGCGGTGACCAAGGCTTGAATGTGTTTAAAATGGTTCAAACTGAGAGTGGGAGTGAGTTACCCTTTGAAATGATGCAGAATCGAAATAAAACGTTGCACTACCATAATAATAATTACAAAATGTAACTGTTATTATGATGCCAAATACGTGTTTTGTGCACAAATCTCTCCCTTGTGTCACCTGCTCTGCTTCTGAGCTGATTCTTCTGTTGGTTCAGTGTTAATCAGTATAAAAATGCATGAAAAATGGAAAGAAAAAGATTTGGTTCTTTTAAAAAAAATCTGATCCAGTTCCAACCGTTCACCTTAAGGAACTGTTCAAAAGAGCCGACTCGTTCACATCACTAACTTTTGTCTCTTGTAAAAAAGTTCCATATTGTGGCTTTATATTAGCCATACACATTTTTGTATTGAAGTCACTTTGCAAATTCATAGAAATAACCAAATCAAACACAAATCTGCGTCTAATCTTTAGTTGCACAATGTTAAAAATTCTGCTCCTAAATATTACTGTTTCTATGGAGGCCTATAGGGTCCATAATACTCATATCTGTGTTAGATTCACAGATGAATCACTTCTGCTTCTGCGGTCTACACAAAGACTCTTTGAACCACGTCACGCTCCCAGACTTCCTCTTTGCTCTCACGACAATCTAGATCCAGGTCAAGTCTCAGTCTGGACCAGAGACCAAACCATAGACCAGACCAGACGAGAGTCAAGAGACAAGAGACCAGACCAGATGAGAGACAAGAGACCAGACCAGACGAGAGACAAGAGACCAGACCAGACGAGAGAAAGAGACAAGAGACCAGACCAGAGACCAGAGCAGAGACCAGACCAGAGACCAGACCAGACAAGAGACAAGAGACCAGACCAGAGACCAGATCAGAGACCAGACCAGAGACCAGACCAGACGAGAGACAAGAGACCAGACCAGAGACCAGGGACCGGAGACCGGGGACCAGAGACCAGGAACTAGAGACCGGGGACTAGAGACCAGACCAGAGTCAAAAGACAAGAGACCAGACCAGAGATCAGGGACCAGACCGGAGACAAGAGACCAGAGACCAGAGGCCAGGGACCAGGGACCAGACATGAGACAAGAGACCAGAGACCAGAGGCCAGGGACCAGGGACCAGACATGAGACAAGAGACCAGAGACCAGAGGCCAGGGACCAGGGACCAGACATGAGACAAGAGACCAGAGACCAGAGGCCAGGGACCAGGGACCAGACATGAGACAAGAGACCAGAGACCAGAGGCCAGGGACCAGGGACCAGACATGAGACAAGAGACCAGAGACCAGAGGCCAGGGACCAGGGACCAGACATGAGACAAGAGACCAGAGACCAGAGGCCAGGGACCAGGGACCAGACATGAGACAAGAGACCAGAGACCAGAGGCCAGGGACCAGGGACCAGACATGAGACAAGAGACCAGAGACCAGAGGCCAGGGACCAGGGACCAGACATGAGACAAGAGACCAGAGACCAGAGACCAGACCAGAGACCAGAGACCAGAGACCAGACCAGAGACAAGAGACCAGACCAGAGATCAGGGACCAGACCAGAGACAAGAAACCAAGGACCAGAGAGACCAGGGACCAGACCAGTGATCAGGGACCAGACCGGAGACAAGAGACCAGAGACCAGAGGCCAGGGACCAGGGACCAGACATGAGACAAGAGACCAGAGACCAGAGCGGGTACTTCACTTTCGACAGACTCTTGACCAACTCACCACAAACAAACGCAACACAAACAATTTCACTTTTGCAGAATGTTTTTCGGGGCCACTTCTGCTTTCTCTGTTTGTTCCCAGACCGTTTATAATGTTTTAGTACCAGAACATGATGACTCTGCGTAATGTGGGTGTGTGAAAGTGTTTCATTGACCAAAAAAGGAAAGATGCCGTGCACCAAGTGATTGCAAAAGATGGTTCTGTCCACCTGCTGGGCTGGCTGATGTCACAATTTCACTTTTACTATTACTGTAAACTGCGCAATAGAAAATTATATTTTTTACAATTGCAACTACATTTGTTTTCAAGGATCCAGGCTCATCACATTTGAGAGATGACTGCAAACGTATCCAAGAATCCCATGCATTTCAG
This sequence comes from Periophthalmodon schlosseri, assembly GCA_000787095.1. Classification (NCBI taxonomy): domain Eukaryota; kingdom Metazoa; phylum Chordata; class Actinopteri; order Gobiiformes; family Gobiidae; genus Periophthalmodon; species Periophthalmodon schlosseri. Next base: position 3,612 of record KN470172.1, read on the forward strand.
AGCATATTAGCAGACCAGGGTTAGCTAACCCTGTGCAGCAAGATGGACTTTCGTGATATTTGAGTTCACAAAGTCACAAAGAGATTCCATCTTTAGAGACTCCCGCTGTAAGGTTCAAATTTACCCAGCAGCAGGCAGACCAATCACAGAGCAGCATTGTAGTTTGGGGTGGAGCCAAACAGTGAAGCACCTTCAGCCTATTTTAGTAGAAAACCAGAGTTTGTGCCAGTTATGCAGAGGAAAGCACTTTGTGCTTTTGTGGAGGGAAGGATGTCTGTGCTTTTCTCTCAGTTGGATTTAATCAACTTTTCTAGTATAGATTCTAGTATTCATCATGATGTTGTGACGTTTCCTCGATCACTTTCGGCGAGAGAGATTCCAGATAAAAATGTGTAGAACTGACAGGCAGAAGAGACCTGTGGAGAGGACAGGATTGGCTTGATGCCTGGAGTCTTTACTTTGTGACCAGTCAAATTGCACTGGTATTGTATTGTTTATCAGTTCACATTTCAATCTTCTCACAAAAGTTAATGCTCCTTGATGTATTGAATAAAGTACAAATGTAATGACAGTCACCCCCCTCCGTGAGTCCACATAAGACTTTACATTTGTGTCACTCCTCGTGTTTTTGTTGCAGTCTCTTTGTTGTGACGGACGGAAGCAGAAGTGCCTCACGTGAGAGTGATGTTTGTCATGAGTGTGGTCAGACTCCATGTTTCTCCTGACCTAAACCTAGTGTCTATCAGTGTGTTTCCATGCTCCGGGTCCAGAGGCAGGGCTCTGTTCAGTGAGAGACTGATGTCTCCCTAACATAACTCATGTTTTTTTTTACTCTCATAATCATAAGGTCAATTTTAGTAATTCCGAAAAAGATGTTTAGTAATTCCAAGTCTGTGGCACTGTGAGACGTGGCTAAAGCTCAAGCTCAAGCTAAAGCTTGAGCTCAAGCTAAAGCTAGCAAAAACACAAACTTCTTGTGATTTATCCTCAGCTTTTTCTGCATTTATTTCACTTCTCTGCGCCACGTTTGTTTGTGGAGCATGTCAGCTCAACATATACAATTGCCATAACTGGAAATACAGCGGTTTGTCTCTAGATGGAGTCAGCGTTTGGTGAGAAATTATTATTTTATCCTTATATTTGCTTTTTACCATCTTGTTTTCGCCTGACTGCGTTCTCTCTTGTCCAGTCATCTCGTTTTGTTGCCAACCACGCTTGGAGCCATACTATACCGGCCCCAGACCCTTCTGGTAGCTAATACCCTCCAGGGTCAGACCCCTCTGGGACCTAGTACCCTCCAGGGTCAGACCTCTCTGGGACCTAGTACCCTCCAAGGTCAGACCCTCAGACGGGGCAGTACAGTTCACTTAAGACAGTGGAGACTTGCGGCCCATATCGTTGAACACATAAATGGACATGTTAGACTCCTGCTCCTGCAGTTTTTCCTGATCTGAGCCCAGTCTGTATCACCACACAGGTACACAGTGTTATTCTTGATGCACATGTCTGCTGTGCTCACTCCTCCATGTTCCTCCTGACCTAAACCCAGTCTGTATGATCACACACAGATATGTAATTTAGATGCACTGCTCCTCCATGTTCTAAATCCTGTCTTGTGTGTGACATAGAATGATTAGCTGTAAGTAATATTCTAGATGCACACACACACACACACACACACACATAGACACACACGCACACACACACATAGACACACACACACACACAAGCACACACACATAGACACACACATACACTGTGGTCAGTCACCTGCTCCTCCATGTTTCTCCTGACCTGTCTCAGCACATGGACCTAAACCCAGTGTGTATGAGCAAACATGGACTAAATGTGATTCTAGAAGCTCATGTGAGAGTTGTGCTGCTGTGTGGTGTAGGGATGCACCAATACAGCTTTTTCTGTTCCAATACTGATACTCTGGATTTAAGCATGTACCAAAACACGATATTAACCAATACTAGAGCAGAGACTGAAAACTTGATTTCTTTTCTTTATGTGTTTTGGGCAAACATCGACCAGGAAGTTCTCTTATTATACCTATTTGTAGATTAAAATGAGATATTGATGGAACCGATATCTTGGAACCAATATACGATCCATCCGACAACAGTATTGCATCGGTGCTGGTGCTGCAGATGAGAGTCATGTGTGTGATGGCCAAACACTACTTCCTGTTTATCGCTCTTCTGTTTACAAACAAAGCAACAAGAGTCTCCCTCCCCTCTCTCACTCGCCACTCTTCCCTCTCTTTCTCTCCTTCTCATTTTCCTTTCCTCCCCCTCTCTCTTCCTCTCTCTCTTCCTGTTTTTCATTCATTTATGGATTTGCTCTTCATCATATTCACAAAAACAAAACACTCGTTCTCCCTTCATTGCTCACTTTCTTTGTCCTCTCTCCCTTCTCTTCCCTCCAGCTCTCTTTCTGCTTCTTTCTCTCTCCTCTCTTTCCCTCCTGTCTCTTTTCTCTCTCTCCTTCTCTCTCTTGGTTCTCTCTCTCTACTCTTCCTTCTCCTCTCTTTGTCTCTCCCCTCTTCCCTCTCCTCTCTCTTTCTTCTCTCTCTCTTCCCTCCCTCCTCTCTCTTTCCCCTCTCCTCTCTTTGTCTCTCCCTTCTTCTCTCTCTCTTCTCTGTCTCTCCTGTCTGCTGCGGTTGCCAGATCTGAGGAGTAAAATCCCCCTGTGCAGCGCTGAGGGTGGGCTGTGGCTGTGGCAGTTGGTTCAGGGTCTGTCATTTTGGACACAAGCCACCAATGTTTACTGAGAGAAGAGAGGGAAGAGAGAAGAGAAGAGAGGAGAAGGAGAGAGGGAAGAGAGAGGGAGGCAGAGGAAAGGGGGAGAGAGTGAGAGAAGAGAGAGAGGGGAAGAGGGAAGAGGAAGGAGGGTGTAGAGGAGAGAGAGGGGATGGGGCAGACAGGGAAAAAGAGAGGAGACAGGGAGAATTCAGGGAGGGCTGAAGAGAGATGAAAGAAAGTGAGGAGAGAGGGGGAGCGATAGAAAGAGAGAGAAAGAGAGAGGGACGTCCACAGGTCTGATCTCATAGCTCTCAAACTTATGTCATGTTGGTCCTGGTTTAGTCCTGGTCTAGTCCTGGTCTAGTCCTGGTCTAGTATTGGTCTTGGTCTGGGTCTGGAGGAGGTTGGTTTTGGTTTGTGGGTAGTTTGTTCTTTATGAGCGAGTGGGAGGCAGGAAGTTTCATCCACTTAAACTGTTAAACAAAGAGACCCCCCAAGACCAGGTCTAGACCCGGACCAGGACTAAACCAGGGAGGAGGTTGGTTTTGGTTTGTGGGTAGTTTGTTCTTTATGAGCGAGTGGGAGGCAGGAAGTTTCATCCACTTAAACTGTTAAACAAAGAGACCCCCCAAGACCAGGTCTAGACCCGGACCAGGACTAAACCAGGACCTGGACTAAATCAAGACTAAAACAGGACTAAACCAGGACCTGGACTAAACCAGGACTAGAGCTAAACCAAGAGCAGAGCTAAACTAAGACTATACCAGGACCAAGTCTAGACCTGGACCAGGACTAAACCAGGACCAGGGCTAAACCAAGACTAAACCAGGAGCAGGTCTAGACCCGGACCAGGACTAAAACAGGACCTGGACTAAATCAAGACTAAAACAGGACTAAACCAGGACCTGGACTAAACCAGGATCTGGACTAAACCAGGACCAGAGCAAAACCAAGACCAGAGCTAAACTAAGACTATACCAGGACCAAGTCTAGACCTGGACCAGGACTAAACCAGGACCTGGACTAAACCAGGACCAGGGCTAAACCAAGACTAAACCAGGAGCAGGTCTAGACCCAGACCAGAACTGAACCAGGACCTGGGACTAAACCAGGACCAGACAGTTGACCAGGACTAAACCAGGACCATCCATTTATACTGAAAAAACAAAATAAAAAACAGGACCAGGTCTAGACTAGGACTAGACCAGGACTAAACCAGGACCATGGTTCAGACCAGGACGACACAAATACAGGGACTAAACCAGGGCCAGGTCTAGACCTGGTACTAGACCAGGACCTGGACTAAACCAGGACCAGAGTTTAGATTAGGACCAGAGACTAGACCAGAACCAGAGTCTAGACCTGAACCAGAGACTAGACCAGTCCCAGAGACTAGTTCTAAGTCTGGAACTAAACCAGGACCAGGGGTAGAGCGCTTGTCCTCTGATCCCAACATAAACATTGGCTGAGCGGTCAGATCCACTGACCCACAGGTTGGCGATGCAATTCCAGCTCCCACAGATGAATGCTGTTGTTGTGTCCTTGGGCAAGACACTCGCCTCCAGTGTCTGTGTACACTGGTGTATGAATGTGTGTGTGAATGGGTGAGTGGTTCCTTGATGTAAAGTGCTTTGAGCCTTGAAGGTGGAAAAGCGCTGTATAAAAATGTGACCGTTTACCATTTGACCAGGACCAGGGACTAGACCAGGGACTTGGACTAAACCAGTACCAGGACTAAACACGCTATAGGACTAGACTGGGACTTAACTGGGACTACACCAAGAATAGAACCAGAACAAACAAATATAGATACAGTCAAAGCTGGTGAAGTGTCATGAACTCATGAACACAGTAACGCAAACTGAAATTATGACTATGACTTTTGGATTTGAGAACTTGAGTGTGAGGATTTTCCAGTCTAGACCACAGACTAGGCCAGTACTAAACCAAGACCAGAGTCTAGACCAGGGACAAGGCCAGTACTAAACCAGGACCAGAGTCTAGACCAGGGACTAGACCAGGACTAAAGCAGGACCAGAGTCAAGACCATGGACTAGGCCAGTACTAAACCAGGACCAGAGTCTAGATCAGGGACTGGGACTAAACAAGGACCACCACATATAGCAAGTCTAGACTAAGACTAAACCAGGACCAGGGACTGAACCAGGACTGAACACACTTTAGGACCAAAGTCTAGACTGGGACTAAATCAAGACTAGACCAAGAACTAAACCAGGACTAAACCAGGACTAAGCAAAGTCTGGACTGGGACCATGGAGTCTAGGATGATAAAGGCACAGTCCTACAAACAAACATAGATATAGGCAAAGCTGGTGAAGTGCCTTGCTCATGAGCACAATAACGCAAACTGAAAGTATAACTATAACTTTTGGATTAGAGAATTTGGGATTTTTCTATTTTTCATTTGCATTTGTGGAAAGTTCAGAAAAAAAAATCAACTTTAAAAACAAAAGATTAGCAGCTCCAGAGGCCCACCCCCCGTCTGCTCGCCCAAGCCCAGAGACAAGAGCCTTTTCTGGGTAAGGAGGAAGGATGGACCTGGAAAGTCCCAGAGCTACTTCCACGTGTGAGTCAGGACCAAAACAGTCAGGTGATGGTTCTATTCCCAGCATGTGAGACAGAGGCCGCAGCATTTCAACATGAAGAGGAACCACACTCAGACAATACAGCTGAGGCACAGGGAAGTGTCCTGCTCAAGGGTAAGGAGGGCCAGTTTTTTATCCAGATTCATGGAGGGTTTAGAGTCTAAATCAGGGATTAGACCAGGACTAAACCAGGACCAGAGTCTAGACCAGGGACTAGACCAGGACTAACCCAGGACCAGAGTCTAAACCAGGGACTAGGCTGGGGACTAGACCAGAACCAAACCAGGACTAAACCAGGACTAAACCAGGACTAAACTAAGAACTAAACCAGGACTAAACCAGGACTAAACCAGGACTAAACCAAGACTAAACCAGGACTAAACCAGGACTTTGTAGCTCCAGAAGCCCCCCCCATCACAATAGAGCAGAGGCACAGTGGAGTGTCCTGCTCAAGGGCGAGGAGGTCCATGGTGCAATTCCCAAAGAAGAATTTCAACTTAGACAAACTTTATTCATTCACAAGGGAAAATACTTGGACATAAGAGCTCCCACATTATACTGTTACAACAAAGACCAGAGAATATAAGCACACATACTTAGAATACAAGATAAGAAGAATGTTCAAAATATATAGAATTCAAAATATATGTAGGCTAAAGGTGGACTGAAGCTTGCCCCTAAAACAAGCACAGTAATCCTCCAGCTACGTAGTCTTGATCCTGGTTCAGTTCTAATTTGACAGCACCAGTTAAATTTCCAGGTCAGCTCTCTGAATAAAGATAGATACATTTAATGACAATGTGGAATATTCACAGTAATTAAACTTCATGGAAAAGCGCAGATGGCAGAACTCATCATCTTCAGGAAGACTGCTCAGGTTTTAGCAGCATAAAACTGAAACACTGATTCCCCATGTTTAATCCTGGTTTAGTCCTGGTTTAGTCTTGGTTAAGTCCTGGTTTAGTCTTGACTCTGAGTGCCAGCAGGAGTCCGGTCCCTGAAGTCCTCAGAGTGTGAGATGGTTCATTTGGCACTAACATGTGGGAGATGTTCTTTGTTGCTGGGCCATGGAGAGACTTGTAACAAGCAGAGCTGCTTTAAAGTCTATTCTCTGAGCCACAGGAGCCAGTGCACCTGAGGACAGGACGCATGTGCTCGAACTTCCTGGTTCTAGTCAGGACCTGAGCAGCAGCGTTCTGGATGTACTGCAGCTGTCTTAACACTCATTTGGAGTAATCATGGAGAAGTTTCTCCAAGTCCAGTCTTTAGTCCTGGTTTAATCCTGGTTCAGTCCTGGTTCAGTCCTGGTTTAGTCCTGGTTCATTCCTGGTTCAGTCCTGGTTTAGTCCTAGTTCAGTCCTGATCCAGTATTTTGACTTCAAGAGCTGCTTATACAATAAGGTCTTGAGGTAAAAATAAGTCCACTGTGTGCTGTCTGCATCTAATTATAAAGCCTTTTACTGTCCAAGAATCAGGAAGTATGTGTTGGCATGCTAGTTGTTGTTAGCTTTATAGGGATGTCAAAACTCCGTTCTGGTCTCTGAGAGTTGTGGAAAGCTCTTATAAACTCATCATGGTAAGGAATCAAGTGAGGAATAACTTTGGAACACTGCAAACCGTTTAAAATGAACTAGTTCTGTTTTTCACGTGTATAAGACAGTAAAAATCAGGTATAGGGCCTGTAAAGCTTATTATGAAGTCCAGACTTTGACCCGTACATTTTACACTTATTGTTATGTCATGGTCTAAATCTCTACTTGCTCAGCAAAAATGTAACTTTCCATCACAGTGGAGCTCGCTGGTGCAGTTTGGGACAGACAAAATACTTGTGTGTACTTCCTTATTTACGCCGCTGTGTAATCTTACATTGTTTACTATGCGGCGGTTTGGAAACTGCAGAAACGGCCTCAGATGTCCTCCATTTTGGCTCCTGCAGTGTGGGGTCCAGGGGCACAGCTCATCTGTCATGTCCAGTCAAACAAACACAATCTGGGGTGTACTTTCAGGAGCGCTGGGGTGGTCCTGGTGCTCTGTGGGTCTGAAGTACCAAAGGACCAAGGACTCAAATACCGTGTAACTGTAAACATGCTAGAATACAAATATTGTATTCTGTTAAAACTACTCTTACTTCAAAACTACAGTTACTTCAACATAATAGAACTCAAATAGAAGTACAAATCACTGCTTTTTTTTGTAATGACTTGAATAGTTTTCAAAGAGTTGTAGTAACTGTATTTACAAATGTCAAAGTACTTGATAAAGAGTTAGTTAGTTAGTTATTAAAGATACAGTATGTAACTTTCTGGCAGCACCTGACCACTTCCCGAAAGTTACATACTGTACCTTTAATATGCCTGTTTCCATGTCTGAATGCATGGAAATAGAAAGTTAAAGCCATACTTAAGAACATTCTCCAGAATAAACAGATAAGTTTTATACCGTGGAAACAAGCAGGAGCAGACCCTCCTCCAGGCCAAATACAAGTCAGGTTTGTGGAGAGGCTCAAAAGTGACTTACTGTTGCTTTAAACCTTGGTCGCTGCTCTCACCAAATTCCTCTCAAACCCTTTGGCGTGTTGTATTCTCATGCACATTTTCAGTTAAAGTTATATTTCTGGTCTTGTTCCGTTACTGTGACGCTTCGACCAATCAGAATGGAGCATTTGTACATGGTGAATAAGTTGAATGTGTGTTTCTCTTGTCGCCCTGAGTTTGTCTGGAGCAGTGAGCTCTGTTCTCCAAAAAGGCTACACAAAATATTATACTTCTACTGTAGTATTATTCTTTTATTTTATTTTAAGTGCTACATTTTACTGCAAAAACAACTGCCTTTGGTTTAGTCCTGGTCCAGTCCTGGTTTAGTCCTGGTTTAGTCCTGGTTTAGTCCTGGTTTAGTCCTGGTTTAGCCCTGTTTCAGTTCTGGTTCAGTCCTGGTTCAGTCCTGCCTCAGCCTTGTTTTAGTCCTGGTTTAGTCCTGGTTTAGTCCTGGTTCCGTCCTGGTTTAGTCCTGGTTTAGCCCTGGTGTGTTTCCAGAGTCCACTGTAAACAGCACTTACACTGTCTTTAGTCTGATCCTTCTCTTTTATCTGACTGTGTCATTATCAATCCAGGTGTTAGACCGGCCCCGTGGCTCTCACATCGCACATGGGTCTAAACCAGGACTAAACTAAGACTGAAGCGGGACTAAAGCAGGACTAAACCACGTCTAAACCAGGCCTAAACTAGATCTAAACCAGGTCTAAAAGCAGGTCTAAACCAGGTCTAAACCAGGACTAAAGCAGGTCTAAAAGTAGACCTGGGACAGTGAGTTAACGCCACGTGTTTCTTAATGTGAGACTTCTCTAAAGTAAAAGCTCTAAATCTGAGTCAGAACTTTATTTAAAACTCAAACAAACGCTGGAATATTCCAAAAGATACATCTGATTTCTGCTTTTTTCCTTCTGCTTCCTCTTTCTAAAATATCACGTTTTTCCCTGGCTCAGAGAGGTGATGCCAGAGATGGAGAGAGGAGAGTATGGGGAAAGAAGAAGGAGAGAGGAGCAGAGGAAAGGAACAGAAGACAGAGGAGGAGGAGAGGAGGAGAGAGAGGAGGAGAGGAGCAGAGGAGAAGGAGGAGAAAGAGGAGGAGAGGAGCAGAGGAGGAGGAGGTGAGAGAGGGGGAGAGGAGGAGGAGAGAGGAGCAGAGGAGGAGAGAGGATTAGAGTAGAGGAGGAGGGGAGAAGAACAAAAGAGGAGAGGGGCAGGGGAGAGGAATAGAGGAAGAGGGGAAAGGAGGCCGAGAGGGGGAGAGAGAGGGAAGGAGGACCAGAGGGAGAGACAAAGAGGAGGAGATGAGAGGAGAAGAGTGAAGAATGGATTCAATACAAAGCGCAGTTAATGCAGCTTGTGCTTGTGTCTGCTACTGACCTTATTTGGCCCCGCTCACTTTTGCCGTGGCACTTTCTTTGTGGTGGCACTTCTGGTTAAGCGGGAATCCCGTTCATTTCAATAGAGAGTTTAGGAAAAGTTTTGCCCCTAAAGCCTGATATAAAGTCTGATATGAAGTAGTGTTGTTTTGTGTTAAACGTTCAATGTTCATGTGACCAACAAGTCAACACTGCTGATTCTGTGAGGCTTTAAACACCTCTGTGGTCCAGATAGAACTGATTTACTGTTAAGATCAGGCCCATGCAAAATAATACAACCTGAATGATGCTGGCGGCGTCCACGGCAACTTCCAGAATAAGGTGCATAGTTGTAATCTATGACAGTGTTTCTCAAACTGTGGTTCATGGGGCTGTCTGCAGTTTGAGAATGTGTTTTGTTTAGAGGCAAATCTATATCTTGTTTTAGTCCTCCTTTGGATTCATGGTTATTTAGGACTACTTTAGTCTCATAGTAGACCTGGTTTAGTCTCATTGTAGACCTGGTTTAGTCTCACTGTAGACCTGGTTTAGTCTCACTGTAGACCTGGTTTAGTTTCAATGTAGACCCGGTTTAGTCTCATTGTAGACCTGGTTTAGTCTCATTGTAGACCTAGTTTAGTCTCACTGTAAACCTGGTTTAGTATCACTGTAGACCTGGTTTAGTCTCATTGTAGACCTGGTTTAGTCTCACTGTAGACCTGGTTTAGTCTCCTTGTAGACCTGGTTAAGCTCTAAGTTAGACCTGATTAAGTCCATTTTTAGATCTGGTGGTACTTGGTGTGAAGTATTTGAGAACCACAGATCTGAGACTCGTAGTGGATCATTTTGTTACTTTTTGGACATGTAGATGTGCAGTGTACTGTAACGAGCAGTACTGAGAATTTAGTACAAATGAAAAATGAATCTAAAAACATCTCGGGTGAATGAGACAGAAGCTCAGGTAGAACATGGTTAAAAGCTCTGAGAAGTCCATTTAGCAAAACAGCTCTTGCCTCGTATCCAGAAGGATCGTTTTACACAGACTACAGAGGGATGTCAGTCTGGTCCCCACTCTCTCCGTCTCGAGTCCAATCAAACACGACCATCCAATCAGATCTGTTTATTTCAGTGACACATGTGAAACGTAGGAGCTCACTGGTCATTCATAATGTTGAACAAAATCAAATTCCCCTCCCCTCAGATGAACATGGGCTGTGTCTACTCCAGCCCCTGATCCCTCACTCACTCCACAGGCCCGCACTCTTTAGCAGACTCTATAGAGCCTCGTTCACAGAGAGATTCGGTCACTCAGTTCACTACATTCGGGTCATGTGACTCTGGGTCTGGGTGAAAAAAAGTTTAAAGTCTAAACTCTGATAAAACTTGATTTGTGTCATAAATAATGATCAGATTGGACTGGCACTACTAAAAATGGCGTGACCCCTTAGTAGTGCCCCCTGTAGGGAATAGTCTGGACATTCAGACACAGCCAGAGTTTAGTCTCACTGATTCTGCAGAAATCCTCCATGTTTTTTCAGTCCCCTGTGTATTTTTGTCCTCTCCTCATAAGCAGCCATATTTGTTTTGATACAGGGCGAACCACGGGGCTAATCCACCTGTCAATCACACCCATCTGAACTCGGGGAGATTCACCAGTGACCAGACTCATATCTTCAGAAGGTATTGGAGAAGTGTGTGTTCTGGATCCCAGGTAAGAACAGGTCTCCTTTAAAGTCTGTGAACGCAACACCTGTTCAGTTTTGTTCTTGGAGATGGCACCATTTTTATAATTTAATATAAACAACCAAATAAATCATTCAGATCGATAAGAGGAGTACCTGTCACATCCCTGCTCCTGCCCCTTCCCCTGCTCCTGTCAAGTCCAAACTGGGCGTGCTCACTCTCAGGGTAAACAGTCTTTTTCGATTAAAGTCCATTCAAACCTGTCTCTCCTTTATGACCCTGTGCTCCTCCTGTATTTACATAGCAGCACGGTGATGTCATCTGTCGCCGGGTGCCGCACAGTCTGCCCGCTCACCTGTCAATCAGCCTCACCTGTGTCATTAGCCCCGCCCCCTCAGGTAAATGACAGGGAGCGCACGACAGGGGACAAACAGTGATGATAGGGACAAGCCTTCAGATTCACAGACACAATGCAGGAGGGAAGAGCACCACATGGGGGTTGGACTGGCTTTACCTCCCTAGGACTAGTTTAGTTCTGGCTTAGTCCTGGTTTAGTTCTGGTTAGGTCTTGGTTTAGCCCTTTAGGTTTGATTTAGCCCTGGTTTATAACTGATTTAGACGGGGTTAGTCCTGGTTTTGGTTTGATTTAGACTTGGGTTAGTCCTGGTTTACTTCTGGTTAACTTCTGGTTTGGTCTTGGTTTGATTAAACTGATTTAGACTTGGGTTAGTCCAGGTTTAGTCCTGCTTAGGTCTGATTTAGATTTGGGCTAGTTCTGGTTTAGTTCTAGTTTATACATGATTTAGACCTGGTTTAGCCATGGTTTAGTCCTGGTTTAGACCTAATCTAGACCTGGTTTAGTCCTAGTTCAGGTCTGATTTAGACTTGGTTAGTCCTGGTTTGGGTATGATTTAGACTGGTTTAGTCCTGGTTTAGACCTGGTTTAGTCCTAGTTTAGTCCTGGTTTAGTCCTGGTTTAGGTCTGATTTAAAATTTGGTTAGTACTGGTTTAGTCCTGGTTTAGTTCTGGGTTAGTCCTTAGTGCTAATCTCTTAAATCTACAAATATGACACTTAAATAATTTTGTGCACTCTAAAAATGATGAAATATTGACTATACAGCCTTTCTATTTAAATATTTAAGTGAAGTGAGTATAAAACGTGTAAACTGGGCTGTTCTAAGGCCTCGTTCATGTATCTGGTCTGAAACTGGGCTGTTCTAAGGCCTCGCTCATGTAGCACATCGGTCTTTACAGTTTAACAATAAGATTAAACCAATGAAAACAGTTCCATTTTCACTGAAAGGGTGAGATTAGAGTCTGGTAAAGTTTGTAAATTAAAACAATAACTCTGACAAACTCATAATAAACTCACAATTGTTACAGAAATCCAACTTAATCCTGTTGGTTTTTATTTTCATAAAGAGGTCGTTTCTGTTTTGACGAAACTCAACATGACTCAAAGTTCAAACCATACTCCCTACTGTGGCAGAGTGGTTATCCTGTCTCCTCCTCTCACTCACTATGTTACATGCACGTCAGGAAAACCGGGTGACTGGTCTAGTCCAATTTAAACCGATTTTTGTAAATGTATGTAAACCCGGTGTTACTACTATTGAGGTGTCATGAATATTCGGATACCTCGGGCCGATTTACAGTAGGAACAGACCAGGAGAGGCGTTCAACTGCACAAGTAAGAAATATCCAGGCAAATACTAAACATGTGTTTGGACATGTACTCACTCATTTTAAATCAGCAGCGATGAAAACACTACGGCCTCTCCAGCGAACACATTTTGTTTTGCTCTGCTATGTTGAAAGTGAAACTAACCGGAGCTTCAGTGTGTTTATTTGCGCTGCAGAGAGAGAGAACTTGTGAGTAACTCAGTTCATAGCATGTCTGAAAATCAAATACTTGACATACACAACCAGTCAAAAGTTTGGACACGCCCTCTCATTCAATTCAATGTTTTTTCTTTATTTTTACTACTTTCTACATTTTATATACACACAGAAGACATCAAATATATGAAGCCAGATATATAGAATTATGTAGTAAAGAATAAAAGTTATGTAACTCTATTTTATAATTTATATTCAAATCCTCAAAGTAGCGACACTGTTTTTCAAAAATGTACCAACTTTTAACTGGTAGTGTGAATGAGATCTATTTCTGACGAAAGTGTGGTTATGTGTATGATGGTTGTTTTTTAAGTTTTAGTGATAATGCTAAATTACTAGATGTCCCTGAACGCCACGTGGCCCTCATTCGCACCTATCCGATCTTTAGCCTGCATGAAGACTGGAAAAAGAGGTTTTAGGGCAAAGACGATTTGAATTTGTTTAGCGCACTCGTATTTCTGTGTGCATGTAAACATAGTGAGTCAGGAGGTTGTGGGTTAGACTCCTGATCTCTCTGAGTGGAGTGTACATGTCCTCCCTGTGTGACAGAGTGGTTAGCCTGTCTACTCCTCTCAGTGCTCAGTGAGGATGTTGTGGATTAGACTCCTGATCTCTCTGTGCGGGGCCGATATTTGGACTTTTTAGCACATCGTCCAGCACATCAAGCACAGGCTGATATTTTGTTTTGGTTGATCTTCTGCCTAAAAAATACACACAAAGCTTTATATTAACACTTTAATATGAAGAGATAGCAGCACAAAACGTGACTACACAGCTCTCTTATAGGCTTGTGGCGAAAAGGGGCTGTAGTGAGTTTGTAGTAAATTCAGTTACATAATTTGGGGAAAATAATCAAAATCTTCCCTTTATATCAGCCCCAAAAATATTGGCAGAGATTATTGTCCATCGGTTCCTGTGGATTCTAAACAATGTCCTCCCTGTGTGACTGTGGTAGAGTGGTTAGCCTGTCTCCTCCCTCTCACCACGAGCTTGTGAGTTAGACTCCTGATCTCTCTGAGTGGAGCGTACATGTTCTCCCTGTATGACTGTGGCAGAGTGGTTATCTTGTCTCCTCCCCTCAGTGAGGAGGTTGTTGGTTAGACTCCTGTCCTGTGAATGAGACCTGTGTTTAATTTGCCTGTAGTAGATTGATGTTGGCTCTGTGTCAGCTGGGGCCTTGGGTGGTGAGTTGTGGTTGTGAAAAGATGAGATTTTGACCCATTCCTCCAGCAACACTGGCTTTAAATCAACGTCATGTGACCCCGGGGTCAGGGTGAGGCCCCACACTGCCCCTACAGGTGCCTGATTAAACTGCACAGCTTTATGGTGATGAATGAGTGTGAGTGACGTTCAGAGCAGAGGGAGAGGGAGCTGTCTCAGGTAAGGATTTCAATTATCTGTGGAGAAATAAGAGCAGAAATGTGAAATAAAATGTTTAAATAATCATGTGACGAAGCAGAGGACGCAGAGGAGAGGGTCAGAGGAGCAGAGGACAGGGTCAGAGGAGCAGTGGAGACGGTCAGAGGAGCAGAGGATGCAGAGGAGAGGGTCAGAGGAGAAGTGGAGAGGGTCAGAGGAGCAGAGGAGAGGGTCAGAGGAGCAGAGGAAGATGAAGTCAAATGTATGCAGATTGAGATGGTTTGGACAGGTGCAGAGGAGGGACAGTGAATATATGGTGCAGAGGAGGGATAGTGCTGCCAGGAAACAAGAGGCCGAGGAAAGGGTCAGAGGAGCAGATGAGAGGGTCAGAGGAGCAGATGGTCAGTGGAGCAGATGAGAGGGTCAGAAGATGCAGAGGAGAGGGTCAGAGGAACAGAGGATGCAGCGGAAAGGGTCAGATGGAGCAGAGGATTCAGAGGAGAGGGTCAGGGGAGCAGAGGAAAGGGTCAGATGGAGCAGAGGATGGCAGAGGAGGGGTCAGAGGAACAGAGGAGAGGGTCAGAAGAGCAGAGGAGAGGGTCAGAGGACCAGAGGAGAGGGGTAGAGGAGCAGAGGAGAGGGTCAGACGGAGCAGAGGATGCGGCACATAAATATTAATCTTTTCTTCAGTGGAAATTGTGTGTCACTTCAAATACCTCCCATGCACTGTCTTGCTTAACCACAAATGCCTTTTTAATTCCCTCTTTAGCGTCCCTATCGAAAACAGTTAGCAAACCGCAGCCTCAGGTATGTTAGCAATGCGCTTTCACATCTGTCTGAAACACTCATTACCAGACTCATTATTGTGACATTTTCATATTTGTTTTGGACGGTTCAGATGCAGACACAGAAATGAGTCAGACTGAAGGATTCAAAAGGTCTATCCCTGACACGACCACACCTGGAGACAAGTACACAGTGGAAGATAATCCAGAACGCTAACACAACAAGATAATCCAAGAATCGCTAACACAACAAGCTAAACAACAAGATAATCCAGGACCCTAAACACAACAGGCTAATACAGGCTAATAGGGAGCGGACAAAAGGCGCTAATTCCGGAGCTAAAAACAAGCCTCCACATTCAGAAGAAGAAATAGAAAGTCTGGGATCGGATTGTCTGAACTTGTGAAGTTTTAAAATGATTCTTTTACTTTCACTTCTCACCTGCTTCACCTGTACCTGAACCAGGACTGAAGCAGGTTTAAACCAGGACTAAACCAGGACTAAACCAGGACTAAACCAGGTCTAAACCAGGCCTACACCAGGACTACACCAGGTCTAAACCAGGACTACACCAGGACTACACCAGGTCTAAACCAGGACTACACCAGGACTACACCAGGTCTAAACCAGGACTACACCAGGACTACACCAGGTCTAAACCAGGACTACACCAGGACTACACCAGGTCTAAACCAGGACTACACCAGGACTACACCAGGTCTAAACCAGGACTACACCAGGACTACACCAGGTCTAAACCAGGACTACACCAGGACTACACCAGGTCTAAACCAGGACTACACCAGGACTACACCAGGTCTAAACCAGGACTACACCAGGTCTAAACCAGG
>KN470172.1:19577-37659 GCA_000787095.1 Periophthalmodon schlosseri
ACCAGGTCTAAACCAGGACTAAACCAGGACTAAACTAGAAGAAAACCAGGGCTAAACCAGGATTAACACAAGACTAAACCAGGACTAACCAGGACTAAAACTAGGACTAGCTCAGGAGTAAAATAGGTCTAAACCAGGACTAAACCATTTTTAACTCAAGACTAAACCAGGACTAAACCTGGATTACACCAAGTCTAAACCAGGAGTAAACCAGGAGTAAACCAGGACTGCACCGAGTTTAGCCCAGGACTAAACCTGGACTAAACCAGGATTAAACCAGGATTAAACCAGGACTAACACAGGACTAAACCAGGTCTAAACCAAGACTAAACCAGGCCTAATTTAAGACTAAACCAGGACTAAACCAACCAGGGGAAAACCAGGAGTAAACCAGGACTAGTCTGGGACCGTGCATTGCACATAGAATATTCAATCTAAGAATGAAATGCTCTGCTCCACCAGCTGATGTCATGAGATGGTCCATAGGTGCACAGACCTTATCACGTCAGTGTTCAGCCCACAAAGCACAAAGCATCTTCTGCAACATTTCAACCATTTCAACTCCAGCCACTACAGAATTACTGATTTTTTTTTAGATATATTTTAAAAAGTAAAACATACAAAATCAAGCCAAATGTGATCAAAATTTGTTTAAATCAGGAAGCGCGCATTAGCATGCTAGTTGTTGATATTGCCGTATAGTGCCTTTAATAATACCCTTGAATGATGAACAATAGCACCTTTAAATTCCACACATAAATACCACAGTCCAAAAATACTTGTAGAATGCAGTGTACCGTATCTGAGTGTAGCGTGTGTTCTTATCAGGCAGGTAAAAGTGTTTGTGTTGTTAAAAACATTCTTGGTGTTTGAACATTTGTGTCTGAGGAGAGTGGTGAGTCACTGTCTGCTGGTATACGCTGGAATGTAAACCCGCGTGGAGAAGGTTTTGGGTTCAAACCTCGGGCGCGCCCTGCTGTGCCCAGACGCTGTTAGCAAAGAGAGGTCTGTGGTTTCATCATGGCTTCCTCTGTCGATCAGTGAGTGAAAACACAAACAAACTAATATGCAAATGTGTTTTACAAACAGAGCAGGGTGGAGCGGCTGAATTAAACCTTTTCCCTGCAAAAAAATCATCTGAAACATTTCATTTTAAAAAGTGATTTGCGTAGTTTCTGTTCTTCAGTGGCTTCTTCAGGTCTGCTCAGGTGACTGGTGGGACACTGCCTTATATCTGTCTGAAGGGACTTTATTAGAATTCAGGCCTATATGGTTTCAAATTAAACCTCATTTTGCAAGAAACCACAATTAAACAATGGATATTTTATTATTATTTTTTTTTTATTTTGTTATAATTAAAAAAAACAAAAACAAAAAGACGCTTAAATCAGTCCTATTGTGCTTGTGTGTCTCTATAGTTATAATCTCTGACACCGATGGATCATTATGTTGTAATTTGCACATTTTAAATCACAACATTCATCTAGAACGACTTAATAAAAGAAACAAGTCCACTGACTTCTGCGTTAGAAAACTGTGGTGCCCAGTGGGAGCTGACTTTGCCGTAAACGTCATGACAACAAAGCGCCGCATGCTGTCGCGCCCCCTATGGATTTTTGTACCAAAATGACTGCGTGATGCTGCCGAATCCTAGGAGTATCACCGATTAAGAAAATAAAACTGGAGAAGGAAGTGTGTACGTCACAGTTGGCGTGTATGTCAGAGTGGGCGTGTATCGGTGGAGATGAAAAAAGGAGTTGATTGGCAAAATTGCATCTTGAAAATAAGTGATTAAAGATTACTCAAACATGAATCACTCCAAATACAACTTCTAGAGGGTAAATGGTGATGGGAAACAACTATAATGTGGTTAAGTCTTGAAAAGTCAATTTTGCAGAATAGGTCTGATTTAATCTTTGTACAGTAAACCTGCTCCCACAAATAACTTCAACCACCAGGGGTCAGTAAATAAACAAAAGAACAGAAAGAAGGTAATGACAAAATCCAACAGTTTTTAATACATTTATAACCTAGATCAGAGTGTCAGGTTTACATCTGAAGTCTCTGGAGGATGTGTGTCTAGGCCATTGACTGTATAAAGAAGTGGACTAAGTGAGTGTGACATCACCCATAGCGTTCGTTTAGCAGAGAGCGGGCGCTGTCAATCAAACATGTTGCTAATGCTAGTGAGAGCAACCTCGGGGAAAGAAGGTGCCTGATTTGTCTGTTATTAATGTTCATATCTTGACAATGCTGAAATAAAAACCCCAGAATCATGTAGAGCGGGTTAATACGAACATTTTAAGACCAAAATGATGAGTCTGACAGCAGCAGTTACAGAGAGAGGGGCCACAGTTTTTACAGAGAAAGTGAATTGGAGCCGAGTCAATGGAGCCGGAAGTGCGCCCATGATCACTTCCTATTTGGAACACAGTGGCTAGCAGGTTAGCTATGTCCCTTTATATATGCAGTCGATGGTCTAGGCAAAGGGTTTAACTAGAAGCGCTTGACCCAATTTTGACGCAGCGGTGTGAACATAGTCTTTTTGAAGTAGTTCTGGGTTAGTGATGGTTAGTTCCTGGTTCATGGTTTAATCTTATAGTCCTGTTGTAGTTCTTGTTTATTTTAGTCCAGGTTTAGTCTTAGGTTAGCCCTGTTTTGATTCTGTCCTGTTCTGGAGTACTTTGTTTCTCATATATATTTTATTTTCCAAGAAGAAGAGCGCCATCTATAAAATACCTCAAACTGGACATGGTTTTATCAGGTTTAGAGTTTAGCTCCTACTGACCTTGTCCCTGTTCACATTCACTCAGCTCTGTATTGTTGTGGAGTAAACGCATGTGCTTCCTTCAGCTGTTCAGACACCTGCACACACAGGTTCATTCATAAAATCGTGAGTAAAAACAGAGGAAGGAAGTAGCTCTCTGCAGAAGAATGGAGCATTGTAACATTCAGAGACGATCCAACTTTCATTTCACAATCACAATGTTGGGAACCAGCTCCGAGGGCTTTTCCAGAGAAGCAGAGGAGAGAGAAGCTTTGGGAGTTTTGGTCTCACAAGATGTATCAAAATACAGCAGTACTATTTGATTTGACCAGTGGTATTGCTTTAAAGTGGGGGTATTATACTTCTATGCTAACTGCTAACACATAACATATTTATGTTACCTTTTATAGTTATAATGCTATATTTGTCCCAAAACATCATAGTTTTGGGACATAATCACTCCCCCTTCAGAGCAATATCACAACATGATCAGTGTGCATCCCGCTAATGAACCTACTGCACATCACATCAGGTTTGTCAAGTTGTTGTGTACAGTTTTGCATCATGTTTTTACATATTTATGAAGAATTGTCGTGTGGGAGCATGGGTGACGTAGGCTTGTGGGCGGAGCATTGCACAGAATCTTACAGCGAATCTTAAGGAGGGTTTGAATAGGGCCCATGGAGAGATCACTAAAATGCTCAAACATGCATGGATGACATCTAAAACCTCTTCAGACATGTTTTTGATGAGGTAACAAGGCTAGAACATGGTAGAAAGTTCAAAAAAGTTGATTTTACATAATAGCCCCGCTTTAATGAGAACTAGTGCAGTGTTTTTATATTATTTGTATTGTATTTTAGATGTGTGTTGCGTGGTGTTTTGGAAGCAGTCTAAAACGAAATGTCCTTGAGTGAAGGTGAGTAAGTCTTCATGTGATTCATCTGTGGTGAATGAGGGACAGATTGGTTCACACCTGTGGTGAGTGTAGTACTGTCACATATTGGTCCATACACTGGGGGGATTAGCAGCTTTAGCTCACTACTCTCTGCTCGGGCGTGCTCTGTCTGACACTGTCCCAGGGTTATATGTGTCTCATTTATCATAGTCTCAAAAATGTCATCTAAATATGCAATATGTCCTATGTGTAATTCACATGTACTTGATTGTTTCCTCATCACAAAGATACCTGGAGTTGTGTTTTGTTTCATTCACACAAGTTTAACATATTTAGACAGAGTTCTTCTCTCAAACAGAAAACACTCTGTTCCATCTTGTGATGTCATGTGGTAATACAGGAAGTGCTCCACTGTTTTTTTAAACTCCATACACCTTCACTAGAATAATTTGGATCATTTCAGCCCTGAAATTGCCAATCTCTACTCAATTAAACGTCAAAAGTAGCTGTTGACTTGAAAACTACCGCTTCATGACATCACCAGGAGGAACAGAGCATTTTGAGACTTGGAGATGTAGACGGACTAATAATAAAGTGTTACTCAAACATGTGTGAATGAAACAAAACAGACGGACTAAAATAAAGTGTTACTCAAACATGTGTGAATGAAACAAAACACAACTGCAGGTATGTTTATGAGGAGGTAATAAGATTGCAACATGACTAAAAGCTCACAATAGTCAATTTTGCATACTATAGGAGCTTTAAAGCCTAACTTGAGTAACAGAGCTTCAGACAGAGCTGTGCCTCCAGTTAGCTTCAACCCTCAGGGAATGTCAACTGCATCGAGCCGTATAAAGTATCTATAATGGACTGATAAGAAGTAAAAGTATCTGATTCAAGTCTAAAAATCTGGGATACACATTTGGAATAGAAACCTATCTTAAACTAATCTGTCCTAATGATTGTTTAGTTGTTTTTTTATGAATCAGGAAAAGTCACAGACCTCAGTGGGATTTACACATTCCTCAGAGATCCTGAGGCATGTCTCAATCTAAAGTCTGAGCCTCTGATCCTGTTTATCACCAAACACAAGTGCAGCGGTCTGCTCCTCAAACAGCCCTGAAATAGTGCTGTGATTCACCTAGTGTCACCTGAACACACCGCAAACAGGTAAACAGCTAACGTCTCTGTTAATGCTAATGTGTCACTGTTGTCATTACCCAATTTGGCACATTTTTTTCAAAGTGTGTATGCCCTGATAATACTAGCTCAAAGTTTGGTATTTAAACTGTTACTAAACATTCAAAAGCAGAGCAGAGCTAGCTAACCCTGACTTCATACTTTGTGATTTTGGTTGATCGTTTTTCTTTCTATTTCTAAGAATAAACTCAGACTTTGATGTAGGCTATATGAATTGTACCTAAACTTTGCAATGCGTGTGGCTACGGCAGCAGAACACATATTTAAAAGTGTTCAGTTAAGTAGGAGACAAATGGGTCTGCGCTAATGTGTGTGTCAATCCACAATTTGAGTCGTCTGCCAAATTTGCATCACTCATGCTAGTCGTTAGCTTGACTTTATTTTCATAATTTTACTCACCAGCAGTAGTGGTTGTTATTAATTTTGTTAAAGTATCACGTGAAAAGAAAAAAGTATTGAAGAGTAAAGAGTAAAAATATTTCACACAGATTTTGATAGTGTTATTAATTTGTGTTAAATGTAGTGATATAGATTAAAAATGATACATACAATTATACAACAGAAACAATATGAATCGGTTTCTTAATTTTTCTTATAAATTTTGTTTATTTATTTTTATTTGCTCAAAGCAAATGAAAACTTTAGTCCAGATGTTACATAACCCCTCAAATCATATAAAAAGTACTTTTTACTTTTCTGTTGTGCTCAAAAATGTAGTGGAGTAGAAAGTACAGATGCTGCTCTCAAATGTAGTGAAGTAAAAGTAAAAAGTATCCACTGTAAAATGTACTTAAGTAAAGTACAGGTACCTGAAAATTCTACTCAAGGACAGTACTTTACAACTAATTAATGCATACATGTAGTTTGGCCCTGTATGTGTTGCCGTAGTGACCAGTGTTTGTGCAGAAACATCTGGGCATATACAGACCGAATACTGATGCAAATTTGGCTCTGACTCAAATCGCTTTGTGCTAAAGTGTGTGCTCATGTGTGTGTAAAGTGTGTGCTAACATGTGCACGTCATTGCGTTCCACCAGAGCCCGCACAATGGCGCTAATGCTACGGCTAATACTAGCGCTAATGCCCAGGACCGCAGCGGGTTTCGTCAGTCGCCAAGCCCAGCGCAGTGCTCAGGTCTGGGGCAGATTAGTGAGTGTTTCTGTGGCCGTGGAGAGGGAGAGGAGAGTGAGTCATGAGGTTTATACTGACAGGAGAGGAAAGAGGGGAGAGCGTTGGAGCAGCAAGGAAGTCAAAATAAAATAGACGGAAAAGAGAATGAACAAAATACAGGGTCATTTTCACATTCAATATTTGGTTTTGGATTTGGTCCAGTGCAAAATGCAATATATAACTTGCTTTAGCTAGAATGTTCCATAGTTTTATATCAAACTGACCTATCTCCATGGAGACACAAGTAGGTAATGCCACAAGGCCAAGGTACAGGTCAGATCTCTGGGGAGAGACGAGTCCTCTCACTGTAAGAACACATGCATTTCCAGATCATTTTGAGCTTGTTAGAAAATCTGTGATACACATGTTTATTGGAAGTTTGTAGACACAACTATGGGATCTCCATGGAGACAAAATGGTGAACCCTCCACTGGAAAAGTTACATAGTAACTTTAAAGCTCAACCACGTGTAAACTAAACCAATGCGAAAATCTGAACTAAACAAATCCCAGGCATTTCAGAACATGTCTGTAGAGGTCTAAACTACAGGGTTAGCAGCTTTCACACACAATAAGACCTCATGGAGACACAGGGAGGGCATCTGACATACAGGGGCGTTTAGGTCACACAGAGGACATAAGAACTGCAGACTTGTGTTGTCATGATACTAAAATTTCAAACTCGATTTCGATACTAAGGAACAGACTCGATAGTCAATACCGATTCTGATATCACAATGATAATAAAAGAGCTCTAGAACCAATATACTGTGATTTTCCACATGAAATGTTCATACTGTGTTTTCTATTCCCATGTGGCCTTATATCTGTGTAATCCCTCAGTGTCCAGGTAGGTTCCATAGTGGTCCATGGGCGTGTACTAGTCTATGTGTCTTATACTTGTGAAGGATACAGCTTAAGATCATTGTAAAGATCTTCAGGAAAGGTTCATTTCTTTGTGAATGTGACTTTTTAGCTCTGATACCAGCTCAAATGAGTATCTAGTTTAGTAACTGATTTTTAATACTTTTGACAATCCTACTCCAGACCTTCGTCCTCATATCAAACATGTTGTCAGCAGAACTGTAATGTTTCTGAGAACTAGCTCACGCTTTTGTGAATGAGTGCGTAATATGTGGTGTATTAGACGCTGGGAACTTTGAGCATAAATCAGACTTGTTTACGTCTATGTTTGTCACTTCCTCCTTTGCTCTATTTCAGACCCGAGTCTAAATCAGGATCACAAGGAGAAGAAGAGTTTCCTGCCACTTCACAGACACCAGCTGTCCAGTGACATCATCAAACGGGGACAGAGGAGCGTGCACGAGGTGGGGGCGTGCACGAGGCCCACATTCCCGCTCCTCTGTCTAATAAACATGGACATAAATAAAACCGAGCCTGTGTTGTGGTGAAGAGCCAGACTCCAAAACATCCTCCTGATAATG
The DNA here is from genome assembly GCA_000787095.1 of Periophthalmodon schlosseri. NCBI lineage: Eukaryota > Metazoa > Chordata > Actinopteri > Gobiiformes > Gobiidae > Periophthalmodon > Periophthalmodon schlosseri. The sequence continues at coordinate 27,060 of KN470172.1, forward strand.
ACTGTTTCCCCTGGCGACGATGAGTGACGAGCCAATCAGAGAGCAGAGAGGAGGTCCGAGTGAGAAGAGGGGCGGCAGGTGGGAGAGAGGAGGAGGAAAATAGCAAAATCAGTCTACAAAAGTCAAATCAACAAATGTTTTTTTCCCTTATCATTTCTATCAGTGATGAGCTCCACTCTCCCGCTGTATTTATCCAACCACACCCCAACATCGGGAGGGCATCTGACACACCACAACACCTGCAGATTAACTAGAGACATTTGACCTGCCCCCGTCTCAGTCTAACACTACAGGCATATAGGAGGATGGGAGGGCATCTGACACACCAGGTTATAGCCGGTGGGAGGGTATCTGACACAACATCTGTAGATTAACATTTAGAGACATTTAACCTTTCTGCTTGACATGACGGGAGGGCATCAGGCATAAAATTAAACTTATAAATGCAAACTCTTGAAACCATCTTAGTTTTTTTTTTTCTTGTTTATTTGGTTGACGCAGCCTGAGCGGCCTTGTTGACATGCACACCCAAATCTGATTATAATCAGATTATAATCTGATTTTAATGCAATTATAATGTGATTATAATCAGACTCTAATGTGATTTCTGGACCTTTAAGAGGTATTTAAATGACATAATCCACACAGTGTGATGTGAGTCTGTGTCATCACAGAGACATCTGTTGGTTTACAGGTCATTTTAATCTTATAACTCCAAACATCTGAAGAATTATCTTTTGAATGCCATGAAACCACAGCAAGAGTTAAAGATGCACTGTGTAACTTTTCTGGTAAAGACGGGTACATTACACACTTGTCTCCACGGAGATAAGCAATGATGGGAAGAATACTTTGAAAATGTATTTAGTTACAGAATACTGATTACTCAAATTAAAATGTGTTTTAACATATTCCCATACATGGTCCAATCAGAGTACTGCATTCTGAATACTCTGAACCTTTACACAGAGTTGCATTTAAATTATAGAGTAAAAACATGACATAGCATTACAAACAGCTTTATTTCTGTTTTGTAGAGTTACTTACTAATATTGTGCAGTTCAAAGCTAAAATTCCAGATGAAGTACTGCCATATATTACTTTTAATTTTAAAAAGCAACTGTATTCTGAACACCACCAAATGAAAGAGTAACTGTACTAGAATACAGTGACTCAAAATTAGTAATCAGTATTTAGTTACTTCCCAACACTGAAGATATGGTACAAATATAAGTTTAATGCCATACTGCAACATTCCAGGCAAAGGGATACCATCTCCATGGAGACAAGCAGGACCAGAAAAGTTATATAGTGTGTCTTTAAAGCGCCCATATTACGCTGTTTTTATATCTATTATGTTTATTTCCTCATCACAAACAGACCTGGAGTTGTGTTTTGTTTCATTCATATGTTTACCACACAAAACCCTGCATTTTTAGGCTGAGTTCTTCTCTCAAACAGAAATCACTCTGTTCCACCTTGTGATGTCATGTGGTAATACAGAAAGTGCTCCACTGTGTTTTTAAACTCCATACACCTTCACTAGAATCATTTGGATCATTTCATTCCTGGAATGGTGAATCTCTACTGAACAAAAAGGAGCTGTTAACTTGAAAAATACCTCTTCATTACATCACAAGGTGGAACAGAGCATTTTGAGCTTTGGAGATGTAGACAGACTAATAATAATGTGAATGAAATAAAACACAACTCCAGGTATGTTTCTGAGGAGCTGACAGCATTATAGCACGTCTTAAATCTCCCGAGAAGACATTTTGTGTAATACAGGACCTTTAAAGTTATTTTTGTGTATTTGATCAGCTTTTCTTTCACTGGTACATATTGGATTTTCTCTTTCCCAAATTTGGCCATGGCTCTGCAGAAGTTTAAATGTTACTGGTCAAAAAAAAAGGTGTTGTAATGGATTTTCAGTGGTTCCCATGGTGAAGGCTCAAACTTCCTCACAGCTGAGCGTCAGACTTGACATTTGTGGCTGTGTTTGGGTGACTCCTGCATCATCGCCGACCAGACGTGTCAATCACAAAGTAAAAGTGTGCAAAATGAGCAGATTAAGAATACAAATGAATAAAAATCAAGCTTACTGTAGGTATAATCTTTCAAATAATAATGTATTCTGCACAATTCTGATTAAATTTAAATCCCATCTCTTTAAATTTGAACCTCAAACACACATTAAAGAGGGGGTATTATGCAAAATGGACTTGTTAGAGGTTTCTACCATGTTATAACGTTGTTCCCTCATCAAGAACATGTTTGAAAGGGTTTTTAGATGACACCCATGCATGTTTGAGTAATTTAGCGATCTCTTCCAGACCCTATTCGAACCCTGCTTATGGTTAGCTGTAAGATTCTGTGCAATGCTCCACCCACAAGCCTACGTCACCCATGTCACATGACAATTCTCCATAAATATACAAAAACATGATACAAAAGCAACTTCACAAACCTGATGTGATGTGCAGTAGTTTCATTAGTGGGATGCAGCTGTGATAGTGCTCTGAAAGGGGGAGTGACTTAGCACGGAGAGCAAAAGGAGGGAAGACTCAGACCATCAAAAACAAAAGTAAAACGTATAAAACATCTTAGTACATTGTTTTGGGTGAATACAGCATGTTCAAAACAATAAAAGGAAACATGGTGATCTAAATATGTTATGTGTTACAGTTGATACTCCATAGAGGTAAAATACTCCCTCTTTAATACCACATAAAAGTAAAATACCCCCTCTACCCTCTTTAACATAAATATTTAGCACATTTCTGATGGACTGCAAAAATATCAATCATTTCTGTTGGTTTTATTCTAAAGGTGTCATATACATAGGCCTTCACTATGGGCTTGAGGCGGGTGCACACAGGACCAGTCATTGTCCCATTTAAATGTGCTCAGATGGAGGGAAGAGCAGAGAAGAGGACAGGTATTTTTCCAATGTAATGTCCAAAAGATGAGTGACAGCTAAAATACTGGAGATGTGCATAGACTCTGGTATTGCATTTGTTGGGTTTCAGATGATATCAACATTCTATAGTCGAATCATTATTGTCTCAGTGGTCAGAGCATTCCTCCACTCACTCTGTGGTTCAATCCCAGCTTTAATCGACGCATACTGTCTTTGTGTCCTTGGGCAAGACTCTTCACCCAACTTATCTGGTATGAATGTGGTGTGTGCATGAATTTATTATGTGGACTCTCCTGGTCTGAGGAGGAAGGGAGAGCATGCAAACTCCAACTAGGGAATCAAACCCAGGACCTTGCAGTGAGGTGGTGAAGCTAACCACTCTGCCTCTATTGTGCTGTTTTTCCTCCTGTCCTCAAACGTCTACAATTGTCTGAAAACAGAAGGAACAGGAAGTCCAAAAGCAGCGGCGGCAAATCAGGACCTAAAGTGTGAGCGGAACTCCCCACTTCCTGTACGTCTGCGGTCGGACATATTTCCTCCAGCTTCGCTTCCTCTTCGGCCTTTCTTCTTCTGTGTTTTTGTCATTTGTTCGTGTCCAGCTGCAGCCTCAAGGAAACAGCTGCCGGAGTCGAACCCACAACCTCAGGATAACCACTCTGCCACAGCAACACACTCCACTCAGAGAGATCAGGAGTCTAACCCACAACCTCCTGGTGAGAGGGAGGAGACAGGATAACCACTAAACATCATGAGATAATTAGTCTTTCCAAAACATGTGGTGCCAGTGCCTTGTTTTGCCCAAAGTTCAAATGATGAGATTTTAATGGTCACATGTCTCCCCCTAGTGAAAAACGATTGGACTTTTTATTAAAGAGCGATATCTTAAAGTCTCTGTATCTGATTTTTATCGTCTTAAAAAGGTGAAAAACAGAACTCATTCATTTTACGGTTTGCTGTGGTCCACAGTTATTCCTCACCTTATGCATTTCGAGTTTATAAGCATTTTTCACAACTCTCAGAGACTAGAGCGGAGTTTTGTAGTTAAGTTAGCAACAATTAGCATGCTACCATGGTACTTCCTGATTATGGGACAGTAAAACACTTTATAATCAGATGCAGACAGCACACAGCAGACTTATTTTGACCTCCAGAGCTGCTTATACAATACATCTGGACTGGGACAGGACACATTTTGCTCAAAAAAAAAATTGAATACAGGGCAACCTGCATTTGACCCATCCTTCAGTGTCTCTGGGTTAAACCTGTATTTGACCATGCATCCTTTAGTGTCTCTGGATTAAACCTGCATTTGACCCATCCTTCAGTGTCTCTGGGTTAAACCTGTCGGGAGCAGTGGATCAGGTCTGAACCTGGACCCTGGTTCTTGTTTTTGGTTTTCATTATAGACTTTTATGAAAAATCCCCCATGTAAAATCCCCATAAAGTCATAGAGAGGAAGGAGACAGTGGTGAGAGAGTGGCACCCCAGGACTACACTTCCCATCAGCCCCTGATGTGGGGGGTCAGTGCCGGGAAACAGTGATTCAACCAGGAACCAGGACTACGCCAGGACTAAAACAGATCTAAACCAGGACTAAAACAGATCAACAGATCAGATCAGGACCAAACAAGGGCTAAAACAGGACTAAACCAGAACTAAACCAGCAATAATCAAGTTCTAAACCAGGACCAAACCAAGATAAAACCAGGACCAAACAAGGACTAAAATGGGACTAAACCAGAACTAAACCAGAACTAATCAAGGGCGAAACCAGGACTAAACCAAGTCAAAAATACGACTAAACAAGGACTAAATCAGGGCTAGAGCAGGACTAAGGATATGCTACATTTCTCATCAGCCCCTGGGGGTCAGGAAAGTGTGGTAAACAGACAGAAAAACAAGGACCAAGAACTGAATCAGGACTAAACCAGGACTAAACCAGGACTAAACCAGGATTAAATCAGGGCTAAATGAGGACAAAACCAGACTAAACCAGGACTAAACCAGGATTAAATCAGGGCTAAATGAGGACAAAACCAGAACTAAATCAGAACTAAACCAGGACTAAACAAGGACTAAACCAGGATTAAATCAGGGCTAAATGAGGACAAAACCAGGACTAAATCAGTACTTCCCATTAGCCCTTGGGGAAGAAAGTGCCTGGAAACAGTGATTCACAGAGGAGAGAGCAGAGAGGGGGGCTGTGGGGGTTTACCACAACACTGGACACAGACTGCAGACAAACATGGCCGAAGGAGAGTCTCTTTAAATGTGAACAGTTTGGGATCTGATCTGAGACTCGTGCAATGGGATCTGATCTGGGACTCGTGTGGTGGGATCTGATCTGGGACTCGTGTGGTGGGATCTGATTTGAGACTCGTGTGATGGGATCTGATCTGAGATTCATGTGGTGGGATTTGATCTAAGATTCGTGTGATGGGATCTGATCTGAGACTTGTATGGTGGGATCTGATTTGAGACTCGTGCGATTTGTCTGAGACTTGGCCTTGTGCAGTGGGATCTGAGAACTGTATCAAGGGATCTGATTTGAGACTCGTGCGGTGGTATCTGATTTGAGACTTATGTAGTGGGATCTGATCTGAGACTTATGTGGTGGGATCTGAGACTCGTGTGGTGGGATCTGAGACTCGTGTGGGGGGACTGTACATGTGTTTGCCTCTGATCAGTGAATCATTCTGAAGTAGATGTGGATGCAGTTCTGTTTGCTGAAATCATTTCTGTTACTTAAGTAACAGTACAGATACTGGAGCAAAAAAAAACTTAAGTAAAAATGTAACATGAAACATTGTACTTAAGTGAAAGTATCAAAGTACCTGTTTTTGAGACTCATGTGGTGGGATCTGAGGCTTGTATGGTGGGATCTGATCTGAGACTCATATGGTGGTATCTGATTTGAGACTCGTGTGGTGGGATCTGATCTGAGACTCTTGTGGTGGGATCTGATCTGAGACTCGTGGGGTGGTATCTGATTTGAGACTCGTGTAGTGTGATTTGATCTGAGACTCGTGTGGTGGGATTTGATCTGAGACTCATGTGGTGGGATCTGAGGCTCGTGGGGTGGGGTCTGATCTGAGACTCATATGGTGGTATCTGATTTGAGACTCGTGTAGTGTGATTTGATCTGAGACTCGTGTGGTGGGATTTGATCTGAGACTCATGTAATCTGATCTGAAACTCTTGTGGTGGGATCTGATCTGAGACTCGTGTGGTGGGATCTGAGAGTTGTATGGTGGGATCTGATTTGAGACTCGTGTGTTGGAATCTGATCTGAGACTCGTGCGGTGGGATCAGAGACTTGTATGGTTGGATTTGATCTGAGACTCGTGTGGTGGGATCTGAGAGTTGTATGGTGGGATCTGATTTGAGACTCGTGTGTTGGAATCTGATCTGAGACTCGTGCGGTGGGATCAGAGACTTGTATGGTTGGATTTGATCTGAGACTCGTGTGGTGGGATCTGAGAGTTGTATGGTGGGATCTGATTTGAGACTCGTGTGTTGGAATCTGATCTGAGACTCGTGCGGTGGGATCAGAGACTTGTATGGTTGGATTTGATCTGAGACTCGTGTGGTGGGATCTGATCTGAGACTCATGCATTATGATCTGATCTGAGACTTGTGTGGTGGGATTTTATCTGAGACTCTTGTGGTGGGATCTGAGACTTGTATGGTGGGATCTGATCTGAGACTTGTATGGTGGGATCTGAGACTCATGTGGTGGGATCTGAGACTCGTGTGGTGGGATTGGCCTTCAGCCTTTGGGGACTGTACATGTGTTTGCCTCTGATCAGTGAATCATTCTGAAGTAGATGTGGATGCAGTTCTGTTTGCTGAAATCATTTCTGTTACTTAAGTAACAGTACAGATACTGGAGCAAAAAAAAACTTAAGTAAAAATGTAACATGAAACATTGTACTTAAGTGAAAGTATCAAAGTACCTGTTTAAAAATGCACTCAAAGAATAAAAAGTCATAGTAGTTTCATGCATTTCAACTTTAAATTTACTTAAGTACAGTACTTTTACTTCATTGCATTCCACCACTGCTTACCTGCCATGCCTCTGTCACTCTGCCCCGGGGCAGCTCTGGCTCTACAACAGGACAGTTTGTGGGTGTTTCCCAGATTCTTCGGCTTCTGGATCACTTCAGAGTGCGGTTTCAATTCTCCCAAAGCCCTCACGTCCTCCACACTCCACTCCTCCAGCTCATTTACCCAGCATGCACCTGTGGATCCTTGGCTAGCTTGGAGCACTGGAAATTGCCCACAATGCACTGCAGCTTTTAGTTGTTGCAAACTTTAGAGAAGGGGTGTTATACTAAATCGATTTTTTGAACTTTCTACCATGTTATAACTTTGTCCGTCATCAAAACGATTCAAACCCTCTTTACGGTTAGCTGTAAAGAGGGTTTGAATCTAAAACCTTAGATTCTGTACAAGGCTCCGCCCACAAGCCTACGTCACCCATGCTCCCACATGACAATTATTATAAACATACAAAAACATGATACAAAACTGTACACAGCAACTTGACAAACCTGATGTGACGTGCAGTAGTTTCATTAGTGGGATGCAGCTGATTGTGTTGTGATAGTGCTCTGAAGGGGGAGTGACTTGGCACAGAGAGCAAAAGGAGGGTAGACTTTTGTCAAAAACGAAATTGAAACCTATAAAACATGTTCATACATTATTTTGGCCAAATTTATGGTGATCTAAATATGTTATGTGTTACAGTTAATACCCCATAGAAGTAAAATGCCCCCTCTTTAATGCCCACGCTAATAAAATAAACAAATATAACATGCAGATATAACATTATAATCGGAATAATTACAATTGCTACAAAGTGAATAAACTTTTGTATTGATAAAAAAGAAATAAGATGCTTTCTTTCAGTTACGTATCTTTATTTTAAAACAAGACACAGCACTTTTGAAACATCTGACCCGGAGTTCAACGTTTTCAAAGAGCTGCAGTAAGTACAGAGCAGTGGGTGGAGCTAGGGGGTAGGTGAAAACTGCAGGAACATGCAGGAGTCACTCAAAGCACAGCTCTGAGTGAGGTAACATAGACAAAAGCAGAATATGTCCCTTTACCTCGAAATCGACATGGACCAAAACGTTTCATTCTGATTTCACTTTTAGGTTTGATGTCAACTTTGATCACGTTTTTGTAGCCTCCTGTTCAGCTGGAAAACTCTGGATATAAAACTCTATTTATTCCCCTCCCTCTTTTACGTTGTTCACTGGACACTCCTCGGGGGTTACCTGCTGATCACCTCCCCCTCCCTCTATCTCCCCTCTCTCTCCTCTTTCCCCCCTCTCCCTCCTCTCTCTTGCTCCTCCCTCTCTGTCCTCCTTCCTCTCTCTCCCTCCTCTCGCTCTCTCCTCTTTCCTCCCTCTCTCCCTCCTCTCTCTCCTCCGTCTCTCTCCTCCTCCCTCTCTCTCCTTGTTCACTGGACACTCCTCGGGGGTTACCTGCTGGTCACCTCCCCCTTCCCTCTCTCCCTCTCTCCTCTCTCCTCCTTTCTCCCTCTCCCTCTTCTCTCTCCCCCCTCTCTGTCTCTCCTCCCCTCCTCATACATCACGCCTTTATTTGGAGAAGGAGGAAGTCATTACAGCGACCAAGCCTTGACCCCTGACCTCTGACCGCTGAGAGGCCAGTCGGGGATGGAGGGCGGGGCTTACACGGGTTTGGACCAATCATAGACAAGCAGCAGGTTCAGCCTTAATCAGTGTTTCATACAGCGGCAGGTGGAAGGAAACTGAGAGTCAAACGGATCAAATGTACAACTGCTGTAACTGATTTTTACTGTCTAACCCAGGACTAAACCAGGACTAAACCAAGACTAAACCAGGACTAAACCAGGACTAAATCAGGACTAAACCAGAACTAAACCAGGACTAAACAGTTTATAGTGGTCCAAAGTTACTCCTCACTTACCTTATGCATTCAGAACATCCTAATTATTCACCACGATGAGTTTATAAGCACTTTTCACAACTCTCAGAGACCAGAGCGGAGTTTTGCTGTCACAGTAAAGCGAACACAAACTAGCATGCTAACCGTGCAGTAAAACACTATATAATCAGATGGAGACAGCACACAGCAGATTCATTTTGACCTCCAGAGGTGCTTATACTATATCTGTACTGAGGTAGGACACATTTAGCTCAAATACATGGGGGGAAAAATCAGGTACAGGGACTTTAAAATTTGGCATTCTGTCCAATATTTCCACACAGCTTAAGTGGGATAAGGATGGTTGCGTTCTCATGACATCAGCACACTGTAGAATCCTTCTAGTTTAAGCGGAGATGGAGACAGGTGAGAATTCTCAGGTAGAATTTGTTGTTTAACTTGTAGATGTGTTGAGTCAAATGATTTTTTCACAACAGCTTCAGAAAGTGGAGCCATTATTCAGCCCCAAAGATGTGATTGTGTCATGTTGAAAGGACTTTAAGCCTTAAGATTAATATGACAAGTTTGTGAAGCCGATCCCAAACTAATAATGAGAAGGTTCAACATTTGTGGATCATAATTTTGGAGATTTTTTTCAAAAACAGTGAATCCATAGAGTTATATAGGCCCCACCCTCCAACTGAGACTATGACATCATCCAATTATAATGTTGTGAATGTGTCCTCTATGGGACGTCGCTGTTTTTGAGAGGATTGCCAAACACAAAGCAGTGACAGTAATGGGTCTGGTTGCGAGCGGAAGGGCATCTGGCATAAACGCTGCTGTTGGTGGCACACAGAGCGTATTGAAAGTTGTGAGGAGGTTGTAGCTTCGGGGGGATTCGGGTTTGGTCTTTGTCTTTGTGAGTGACACAAGCTAATGTGGCGCCACCGCTACTACTGCCCTATGCTAACCCCCTCACCCCACGACCTCAACCAGTTCAGTCCTGGTTCAGTCCTGGTTTAGTCCTGGTTTAGTCCTGGTTCAGTCCTGGTTTAGTCCTGGTTTAGTCCTGGTTCAGTCCTGGTTTAGTCCTGGTTTAGTCCTGGTTCAGTCCTGGTTTAGTCCTGGTTCAGTCCTGGGTCAGTCCTGGTTTAGACCTGGTTTAGTCCTGGGTCAGTCCTGGTTTAGTCCTGGTTTAGACCTGGTTTAGACCTGGTTTAGATCTGGTGCGGTCTTTCTCAGTGACTGTGGGGTTAAAGAGTTTCGTGTTTGTGGCTCAGTTAGACATTAACCTCAGATCTGTTTAACTTTCTGTTTTATGGACCAAGACCACCTTAAGAACATACAGCAGAGATTAGAGTTCAGACCTGGTTCAGATCTGCTTTAGTCCTGGTTTAGTCCTGGTTCAGACCTGGTTTAGACCTGGTTTAGACCTTGTTCAGACCTGGTTCAGACCTGGTTCAGACCTCGTTTACTCCCTGGTTTAGACCTGGTTTAGTCCTCGTTTAGTCCATGGTTTAGACCTGGTTTAGTCTTGGTTTAGTCTTGGTTTAGTCCCTGGTTTAGACCTGGTTTAGTCCCTGGTTTAGTCCTGGTTTAGTCCTGGTTTAGTCCCTGGTCTCATCCTGTTTTGTCTCTCCTGTTACAGACCTGTTTTGATCCATGTTGAGCTCTCGTTTAGTCGTAAATGTGGTTTGTTTTTGTGGCTTTTATTTCATGACGTTTGAAAAGACTTGGTTGGGACAGTTTCCATCATTACAT
>JACM01017027.1:0-13265 GCA_000787095.1 Periophthalmodon schlosseri
AACAAACTAAACGTTGGTCTGGAAAAAAGAATCTATTAACATAAATGCTGCATACCTTTTAAAACGAACTAGTTCTGTTTTTCACGTTTTTAAGACTATAAAAATAAGGTGCAGCGTCTTTAAGCGTTAGCGGAAATCCATTCTACACACAATGAGCCAGGGAGGACACTGTCTCCCCCAAAGACCTTGTGATGAGGCCTGCCAGGATGTCATTTGTCAAATTCACGGGCTGGCTACATTAACGCTCCATTGTAATCCGACAATCCGCGGTCTTATAGGGGCAATAGCTCGGCAACGCAGACGTCAAATTTATCTTTTTTGAGAGAATTTTCATTGTTTAGCTGCGAGAAAGAGCAATTAGCCAGATTACGTTGGGAGGTTTTAAAAGCGGAGATGCAGGGATTTATGGTATTTATAGGAATGGATGGTTTATCTGTTGGCGTTGTGGGGCTTTTAACAGATTGCGCAGGTTTTTAAATGACGGACATTGCGGCAGGGAGTGTGACATTGCAGTGTGATAAAGACAGCAGAAAGAGTTAGCAAGGCAGTATTTCAGAGCATCAAGTCACTGGGATGTTGTAAACAGAAGGCGGTAAACAGAAGATGGGATTAGAAATAAGTTTAAATCAGAAGCAAGACTTTATTATTGACTTTTAGAATGCATGTAAAAGAGGATCTTTAAACCTCAGTCAGACCTTCAAAAAAGTCACACTGTGGGAGGTAAGCACATTTTTATACATCTGAAATTCATTTGGTTATAATCATATTATTATATTTTTTCAACCTTTTTTTTATTTGCTCAACCAACATCTCATCTTTGAAAATGTGTATCTTCAAATGTTTTTAACCCCTAAATGTCTGACTTTCTGTCATAAAGTCAATGCATTTCATACTCCAAAAAACACTTTTGAGCCTGATGTATGTAAAAGTTTATCAGCCATTATTTTGCAAATCCATTATTATTTTTTGGCACCGGTCAATTTCATATAAAAGTCACGTTGTGGGAGTTAAGCACACACGTTATTTGGCTATAAAAAAAACAGAAGATTCATATTTTTTCAAGCTTTTTTTTGTTAATTCAATGAAGATCTCACCTTATGATTCATATTTTAAAATGTGTATTTTCCAAATATTTTTAACTCTTTAATTGCTGGCTATCTGTCATAAAGTCAATGCATTTCATACTCCAAAGATCACAAACAGTGAAATATCATCCATATGCTTTATGCAAACTTTTTTTTTTCATTTTGAGAGCCTGGTGTATGTAAAAGTTTACCAGCCATAACTTTGCAAATGCATTATTATTATTTTGGCACTGGTCAGTTTCATGTAAAAATCATGTTGTGGGAGTTGAAATTTGTTGAATCAAGATCTCACCTTATGATTTTTATAAAGTCAATGCATTTCATAGTTCAAATATCAGATAAAAGTGGATTATTTTCAGTTAAATTAAGTAAACCTGGCTGTTAAACCCTGTTGTAAAGATTAGCAGCAACAATTATGTATTTGCACTGTTTGGCAGAGTCAAATCAACACATTATGGGAGCTATATACAAAAGTGTGCCCATTGAAACCCATACAAATATTCCTTTTTTATTATTATTATTTTTTTAATCTGCTTTAATAAGACATTCTAAACGTGTGTCTTCACTTTCTTTACATCATTTAAACCCTCCGGCTTTAAATGAATGTTTTGAGGTACTTTTTTGCTGTTTACAGAATATCTTGGATATTTAGGGCAATGTAAACGAAAGGTTACTTTTCCCATTGAAGCCTATACACAATCACGCTGTAAACATCATATATGAAACTATGGGGGACTTTGTACGAATTTTACACCAACATGTGTTCTTTTTATAATCATTCAAAAATATGATTCTCTGAGCCTTGTAATAATGATAATAATCATTCATTATATTTATAGTGCACTCTTTGGGCACTCAAAGACACTTTACGTCGGCCCCTCTGACCACCACCAATCAGTTACACACCGTATTTATACTAGTAAATGTGGCCAAAATGTCTTGCCTAACTGAGATAAAATGAGATTGGGCATGGATCATGGAGGTATGACTGCCTTTAGACCCGAAACTGTCAATATTTGTGTGATAGTATAAGACTTTGGCTGTTTGTAAACATTTATTTTGCATTTCTGATCGTTTCATACTTGCCCCTGCAGCTGTACCTAGATCTTTGAATTACCTCATCAGAAAGTAATACATAATGAAGTAGTATGACATTTTACACGTAGTACAGTGTATGAATGAGCAGGTTTGGGACTTATGTATCTGATACTGTATCTCAGCTGTTGTTACCAATACCTGGAGTAAAAGTCAAGTAGTGTCTTTCACTGGGACTTTCTCTGAAACTCCTGTAGCTCCACAAACACTCACCCAATCACATACACATGATGCCATGGTGTCATAGAGCCCTGAGGGGAGGGGCTAGAGTCAGTGTCCCCCCTATGCAAAATTAGATGCATTTCAACCACTTACCATATAAGGTAAACTTACTTAATCGTTCAAAATTATGCCAGGACACTAATTTGAAGTCAGAGGGTTCAGAAAATATATAGAAATTAGATATTACATGTGCTGTATGAGGGTAGATTGAAAAATGGTGATTATAATGGAAGTCAATAAGTCCAAAAAATATGTCAGAGCAATAATTTGAAGCCAGATGTTTCAGAAAATGTATAGAAGTTAGATATTGCATGCTTTACACTTTGTACAATGGCAGGTTGAAAAATTGTGATTATAATGGAAGGTAATGTATGATTTTTGTGCACAAACACCCACAAAGGGAGTATTTTCACTGGCATGAATTAGAATAGGCTAAAATTTAAAACACTCAAAGGTACGCCACTCTGCCAAAAAAACAGCCCATTTTCAGCAAAAATTAAGAAGTTATGCAAGAAACAAAAGACAAAAACACAAAAAATGTGCCTAAATGTGAGGATTAAAGGGCTGGTACCTGATTTGAACCATGAGGTAGGAACATGTCCTTTGTGCCACTGTGATATTGCACCATGACAAACAAACAGCAGTGTGGGATAGGGTCATGTGGTTGTTTCCTTGTAGTTCTCCAAGCTCTGTCTACTTTACGTTTTTATGTTGCTCTTAAAAATACACCATGACAGAGAATCAAATGTCTGGGATAATCTCAGGCACTTGGTTTCTCATGATTCTTAGCAACAGTGAGCCTGGTTGGATGATAAGAGGTGATCCTGTCAGTAGCTTCTAGGCATATTAGTTGATACACAACAAAATGCCTTAGAATATATGCGTAGAATATATGTTACAGTCTCAATTCATTTCTTACTTATCTGCTTTTTCTAAACGATGCATGATGTAAAGGCATTTATCTTGACTAGAATAAATAAAAATTAGGTACAGGCCTTTAGGTTTTTAATCATTACATTAGCTAGGATCATATCAGAATAACAAAGCATATGTTAAAGGCGCTGTACCTGTTTAAGCATCAGGTATAGCCACTTTAAATATATTTATTAGATAAAATGAAAGCCAGGAGCACCAGGGCAGGTGCAGCGTAGGTGACAGTGTGGCAGGTGCGGGTAGGAAGGAGTGATGAAACAATTAGCTAAATGTTCCTGATAAAATGAGGCTCAGGATGGTTTTACTGTCTCTTTTCATCCAGCTGACTAGGAACCCTCCTCTCAAAAGTGCAGTTATTGGAGTTAAAGGCGCTGTACAAGGTTTTTTTTTTTTTTTTACTGTAAATGTCTATAACTGTCCACTCACAGAAACAGCTGTTAAATAATTATAAATTAACATTTTTTCATACTTTTTTCAACTAAATCCAAAGATTTATCTCTGCTCTGATCATAAATATCTTTTTATTTTTTGTTTAAATCAATACAACTTTAACCTTTTAAGTGCCAGTTTAAAAACTGCACATGTAGTGTAAAAATGGCCTATAAAATTGAGATATCTTCCTGAAAACTGAAGCTAGGGTATAATCGGGCACATTTTTAATGTGTCCCAGGATACCTCTAATGGTAAAACAGCCTAGGGACTAAAGCGGAAGAAAATAGTTGAAATGTAATACCTTTTTCCTATGTCTTTTTACTCTCTGCAGTTCTTGGGACTTTATTTTTCTTCTCCATCATGAATCAGGTTTCTGTGCCATTTTCAGCTTGTTTGTTGTACACCTAAAAATAGAAAATAGGACATTAAGCAGATTAAAATAGGTACTGAGATGTGACTGAAATATTCAAAGCTATTACACCCTTCATCTATGTTATTAATACGTTATTATAATCCATGAATGCTTTATTTGTTTGTATTATTTATTATTCAGCAAGAACCATGTTAGTATACATTTATTTATACCCTCATTGCAGCCTGCTTGCAAAACAATACTTGTGCCTTTTTTCCTCTAGTACTCCAGTCAATCAGATCAAAGAACTTCCCAATATATTATTAATCAAAAAACTATCAAAACGACACGCACGAGGACCGAAGTGAGTTACTGAAACAATTCACTTCATCCATACGAACCTTTATACTTTTTAGTGCCATATGAACCATCTCGCACTCTGAGGACTTCAGGGACCGGCCTCCTGCTGGTGCCCAGAGTCAGGACTAAACATGGGGAATCGGCGTTTGAGTTTTATGCAGCTACAATCTACAATCTTCCTGAAGATGTGAGACAGGCCTCTACTTTGACAATGTTTAAATCCAGGCTCAAAATGGTCCTGTTTAGCTGTTCAGTTTTTCCCTGTGTGTTTTTCTGCTCTCTCCCCCCTCCCTTCTGTGTCTTGCCTGGAGCTGGGCGGAGAATCTGGCCCCACCCACTACTCACCTGCAGCCAATCAGCAACCGAGCTACAACCTCTGGAGTACAAAGACCCTGCTCATTTCTCCACACGCTGCCAGATCAGCAAGTTATAGTCAGTTTATCCACCAGTTTTTGGACCCACTGATCACCTTGGCCTCCGACCCAGCTCCCAACACCCAGCATTTGCATTTTTCTTTGTAATAAACCCTTGTAATAAATCCTGAGTCTGCCTCTTTTGATCCACCACTCTGTACGACAGACTGGAAGGTTTTTATTCTGCACTCTTCTCTTTTAATGTTAATTTTATGATGATTATGATTTTTTTTTTTTTTAACATTTTGATTTGTTGTATTGTGATTTTAATGTCTTTCTTATTCTGTAAAGCACTTTGAATTACTTTGTGTACGAATTGTGCTATACAAATAAACTTGCCTTGCCTTGCCTACACTCATAATTACTCATGTTTTGTCTTTTTTATAGCTTATGCTAACGGCTAAAGGAACAAATACAGCAGCGTTTACATTCAGGGTCCCTAACTCCGATAATGCAGTTCATTTGTCGCAAGTTGGTAAAGAGCGATTTGATAAAACATGACTATTTGCAGTGTTAAATTTTACAGTAGTCCCATAATCCCTGGCAGCAAATATAAAAGGCGGCGCAGATGTTCTTAAATAGCGAGGATAAACAATATGCAAGTCAGAATAGAACTGCATTCATTTAAGCAATTAATCTCATTTCATTAAACCTATACGATTAATCGGTAGTGCAATAACAACCTACTTACCCAGCGCTTTTCATGATGTTTCATGATGTTCCTGACTGGCTAAGGAATACGTCCATTTCAGAGTTGTGATTGGTTGCTTCAAAGCTAATGTCAAGAGTGGTCAAGAGCAGAAAGTGGGCTTCTGGATAATCAGCAAGAAGTCGGTATGTTTATATTTCATGAGTCTTAATTCATTTGAAAATTCTGTAAACTTTGACTATAACAGTTATACTCAACATTTGCCAAATTGTTGTGTGAGGGCCGCTGCGTTAATGTAGGACCCTAGCTTAGCATTAGCAGTTAGCTAAGTTAGCTAACCTAGACGAAGAGCCAGGAGCACCAGGGCAGGTGCAGCAGCACAGGTGCACTGAGGTAAGAGGACCCTGGTAAGGGACAGTGTGGCAGGTGCGGTAGGAAAGGAGAGATACAATGAGATAAAAGTTCCTGGATAAAATGAGGCTCAGGATGGTTTTACTGTTTTCTGTTCATCCAGCAGACAAGGAATCCTGTATCCTAGGAAGCTTTAACTTTGTCTAAAATTTGAAGTTTGTGTCCGATTTTGTGTGGCATTTAGTTTAAAATCACTTCTGATATCTCCTTGCTATTGATTACAATGAGAGCTAAATTTACAATATTTTTGTGTCTTTCTGCAACAATGGAAATATAATCAAATATTAAGGTAGGCTTAGTTTTATTTTTGAGAAAAGTGAAATTTGTCAATTTTGGAATTCTTCTCAGCTCAACTCTTCTCAACAATTTTCCTTTTGTCGGCTCTATTATGTTTAATGCGGGAAAACATGAATTTCATGTACCTCACATCTGGTTAAACACATATTCAAAACATTCAGAGGATTTCAGCAATGGAAACTGGTGCATTGAAATAAAGTGGCCCATCTTTGGAGCCCTGAATTCTGCCTCCTCCTGTGAACCACACTCAAGATGGTCATCATACGTGAAGGGTCATCGTCTGATGATCAGATGTGTCCATGAGACGAGCAAATATTTTCCGTTTCAATTTCAGCAGTATGAAATGTGACCTGTTACATTATGAGCTTGTTGGTGCCTTTTCCAATAGTAACTCAATTAAAGTCAAAATATCCTGTGGGTCATTTTCAAACTGTAGGAACTACTTGTCTTCAGAGTTTAGCATTACTTAGAAAACAAAGAAAACCTTACCTGTAACCAACAGCTAATCCCAGCTGTCTGTCAACACCATGTAGTCCTATATGTTGTATGTTGCATAGATGATTATCCCTGACTTTGCCACATGTCAACCGTATTGATTCCACGGAAAGTTTAAAAACCATACTTGGGAAGATTCTCCAAGGAGATATCGCAATTTGAAGCCATACTTTGGAATATTACAGCAAAAGTGCAATAGAAACATCCAAAAAGAAAAAAAAAAGGTTTTATTTTGGATCCAACTAAAAAAAATCTTACTTCTACAAAAATCTTTTTTCTACACTGAAGACGAGGTTCGGAGCATTATTAATGAAGACACGCTTCTGGGAGATCAAGAAGAACCTGCACAAACAGCAGACTCATGTAAGCTGTTCTTTGATCTCCAAAAACGTTCAGAAAAAGAATTGAAGCTACGATTGCGCAGTGTCACGTTGTCGGACTACTGGAGAAAATGTATGATCTCCAGAGGACTCAGATTAAATAAGTTTGCCACATTTGGTTATGACAATGAAGAATTTAAAAATAAATGGGGAGTAATACTGAATAAATGCTCCCAGGACTTGATTCTTTTACTGACTGAAGAAGCTAAGAAACAAAGAACTCTTATACAGTGACAGACTGAGGATCTAAAGGCTGTTTTAAATCAGGCTGAAATGGAGAAACCAGCTCTACAATGGAGAAGAAAGTGAAAAATGATGTAGATGTGAAACCGAACTGAACTGAATGGGATTTGGAGGACAACAGCAACAGAACTGTATACACCTGGAGCAAGAAATACAACCGTATCCTTCAACCTAGCAAGCACTGATGAAGAGAAGGATGACCACACGTCCATGGTGATACATGGGACCACCACCTGCCACCTGGGATGTCTCGGAAAAGATTTTTTAGGCATGCACAACAAGCATCAGAGATAAAGGGGGCGGAGTGAGGAAAAGGGGGGAAACAGGAGGGGGCGAGGGAGGACGCTTCCAACGTCTACCACCAAGAGTCAGTCACAGAACCGGCAGTTATTAACATCTCAGACGTCGCCCTTTCGAATGACTGCGTAACTGTTCTAAGGAAGAGCCTCTCATTTTCTTCCAAATTACTCAGGTAGAGAGTTTGATACAAAGGTTGATTTTTTTTTTGCATCTAAAAGTTTGGTACTTTCAAAACCCTTACAACACAATGAGTCACTCTAATACAAAGATACAAAGAACGAATTTATTAGAATTGATGATGCATCAAAAAAACAGTTATTTTTCCCACCCCTAGTTTCAATTACTAATTCAGACTAAATGTTAAAATGGTGGGGTGACGGTGGTTCATGTGATTAGCATACAGCTCTCTTCTGTTCTTTGTCCTTGGGCAAGACACTGCAGTTTCCAGCTAAAAAAAAAGCGCAGTTTCACTGTGATGTCACTGGACAGGGTTAAACCATAAGTTGACATGTCTCTGAGTTTTCTGCGAGCTCTAGTTAACAACAATAACGGCTTTGACTAGAGTGTTGGAAAGTTTGTCATAGTGAAGTGTGACAGCAGGGCTTATTTTGGACAGGTCATGAAGCTGTGGAAAGATGATGGAGAGATCAGCTGCATGAAGAAAGAACATGTTTATCCAGACAGACAAAAAGTGTAGTGAAACAGTGTGAACGATGATACTGACTGGTTGAAATTCAATATGGACTAACATCTTGAGGTTTACCAGAACTAGTATAACCTGGTGACGCAAAAAAGTACTATCATTTTGAGTGGAAAATGACATTCAACTGTCCATTTTTTACGATCATAGTAGTATCGATATCAAGTCCCGAGCCTGTTCCTTCCTTTATTTGTATATGTGACCCATGCCCAATGTATAAATAATGGTGTTCCAACTCCACAGAAAAAATACAATTCCCTGGGCATGCTGACCTACACAGGGCCACGGAGCCTGCTGGCACACTTTCAACTTTACTTTGACTTGAGCTAAACTCCAAGAGAAAAGTGAAAACAAGAGTCCAGTCCCACCAGGTGAAAGGAAAATAAAGGTGAGCCAAAGTCAGCATGCATCAGTGGAGCCAGGTGGTGTAGGAGGCAACACAGAGACAAAAAGTTGGAACAATAAATGCACAGGGGATTTACTAATAAGCTGCCATGGCTCTTGCAAAATAAATAAATAATACAAAGGTAAGATCAGCGACAGGTCAAACTTTTGAAGAAGTTACGTAAACAGACTTGTAAAGTTTTCTTTAAGGGACTTGTACCTGATTTCTTTTCCATTTATTTGAGCAAACTGCCTTGCCCCTGTACAGATATATTGTATAAGCAGCTCTCGAGGTCAAAATACTGTGTACTGTGCGTCTAATTATAAAGCGTTTTATTTAAACTCCACTTCAGTACTTGTGAGTAGTTGTGAAAAGTGCTTATAAACTCGTCACTGTGAATAATTAGGATGTTCAGCGTGTATAAGGTAAGTGAGCAATACATTTGGACTATTGTAAACTGTGTTAAAATGAACTAGCTCTGTTTTTCATGTTTTTAAGACTCAGCATCTTTATAGGACACATTAAAATATTAAAATAATGGTTTTCCCTAACTGTTAGACTTTTGAGTTTCATGCATGGTTGATTAATTCTGTATTGTCCTGCAGCTAATGCGAGAGAGCTCAGAAAATTTCAATTTTCTCCTGCCACCTTTTCCTATCCATGAAAAATGTTATATTGCCATTCCCCGCCAGAAAGTTACATAGTTACTTTAAAACGTGAAGGTGTTATTGCAGTGGCAAAGATTTTAGTCCATTTCTGATTTATACTTTATTTTTCCATCTACTACAGAATAGGTTGCGTTCACATTCTAAAATTAAATTATGTCATCATTTCAGATGGAGGACTGGGGCCTAAATAACCCTGTGTGAGATTCACAAATGTTGAAGCATATATTTGTTTGGGATTAGCTCCACAAGGTTGTCATATTAATCTTATGATTAACTTTTTTTTAATCCACAACAATCGTGTCTTTGGCATTGAACTACTTTCTGAAGCTATTGAGAAAAAAATTTATGAAAAATACACTCCCTTTTATTTATACTGGCAGAGAAGACATTGAACTTGGTCCCGGTTTTTGCTTCATGTGAATAGGCCCAGTAATTACAGAGATATTAACCGTAAACCTGATAAACAAATCCACAATCTAACAGGTAAACAGCAAATTCCACCATAGAATTTTGCCGTTTGCCCTGTTTAGACTACAGAGATTCTAAACTGTTCTGATGTCACCTAAGCCCAACCTTAGTGAACCAGTCAAATGCAGAAATTAGCTACATCTAGCTCTGCCAAGTTGAGATTTAGCATTCGGTTTGATCATATTCTAAAACAACCTTGAAAATAGTACATATTTTAAGCTTGCGTTTAGCAATGAGCTGTCAATCACACTAATGGTTAAAGTGATTGCATGTGACTCGGCATGGGCCCGTTATCCGATGCGAGAAGAGACGCCAAAACACATTTTATTATTCAAAGCCAACCAGCGTGGAATTATAATATCGCACTTTAAAGTCTGTGATCACTACACAAGTCGTTTGGTATCTCTTAGTTTGCATAAGTTTGTGTGGACCCAAAAAAGTATTATATAAATTTTGTTCACCGCAAATTAAGCTGCAACTTCTTCTCAGTAAACAATGCAGCTAGCACAGTTTAGCGCTCGCTTGTTATAAGGGCTCCATTAGCCTTCTTAAAACTAATTGGATAAAGGTCGGACCAAATTGGGGAAACGCGTGAGGGTTTTGCACATAATAAGTCTAGAGATGATGCTGCTGTAAACAAATAGTCTAATGAGGCATAATTCAGAGGAGGGAACCTTAATAGCATAGCGCCAACCGAAGGCTAATTGGCGACGGATTTCAAGCTGCCACCACAAAGGTTGGTCTTGAAAACATATGCAGCGGTTAATAAGGGTTGAGAGTGCAAGCTAGCTTTAGCAGGGGGGCAATTATGACAAAGCATTGCACTTCCGACGCTAGCTAAATGCTGCGCGGAACCTGGCAGGTGCCCCCCAGGGAAGCAGCTAGCTAACTGGGGGCCCGTGCACACGCTAACGAGAGCACAGAACATAAACAAAGATCTGAAGTATAGTAAAGTGTGTGTAAAAGACCATCTGGACCTAAACGGAGGGCATGCTAATAAAGAGTAAGAAGTTATCGCAGTGACTGGCTATTATGCTAATGTCTCAGGTATGAATTTGGAAATGATGACTTCTTATGTTTGCCAAGGAAGTCCAGAATGATATCTCTCTATCTTGGGCCAGATTCAGAATATTACTTTAATATTTCAGTGACGCATGTGAAATGAAGGTGCTTATTGGTAGTACTAGTAGTAGTAGTAGTAGTAGTAGTAGTAGTATTTTAGGCTGAAGCAAGGGTGGAAAGCAACTAATTACAAATACTTAGCTAGATTTTAAATCATAGAAATGACAGAGTACTGTGCAAGTCCATGGCTGTCTTTGCTCTTTTCTATGCCACCAAACACACATCTCCTGGTCTGATCCGCCAGTGCTCAGACAACATGCAGATTTTGGTTTGAAACGACTAAATTCATTCTTTTTTCATGCGTACTTTTTAGTTACGGAAGTGGTAGAAGCCAAAAAGGCTTTTGAAGACACTGCTCCCAGAAGGTAGAAACATTTTTCATCATCAAAGATAAAAAGTAACAAGACAATTTACAATTTATTGTATTTATGTATTTATTTTACACATGACATTATCTCTTTAATAAAGTCAAATATGATGATCATTTAAATATTGAGCACATTATTAGCCATGCAGCTGAATTTTTACATGAGTACAAATTTTCAGTACTCTTTCCACCACTGGGCTGAAGTAAAAATGACTAATCCTATTAAATAATAACACAAAAATTCCAAGAAAGGCAAATGTATAAACACTTCCACAACATAGGACTTATTATACATGAGAGAAAAAACAAAGCAAAATGCATGGATCATTCCACAGCTCTATAGTTTCAAAAATAATGTTTTATTCTAGGGCTGGGAGATATGGTAATAAAAAAATAAATAAATACATAAATAAATGTAGTTATTTTATTCTTAACTCACAATTTTGATTTTTTTTTCATGATTTTTTATAATAGCATAATAAATTTGATTACACATTTTTATTGAAAGAAGTGAACAAACTTTGAATAAATGTCAATGTATTAAGTTTTGTAATAATAAACCCTGAAACTGTAATAATAGTTATATACTTAGGACGTATTACAAAGTCACACCATCAACTATAAAACCACGGTATACTCCCAGGTAAAATTATTTTTTCAAGTAAAGTAAATTACCCTTCTATGGAGTATTTATTGTTTACACATAACATATTTTGAGCACCATGTTACCTTTTATTGTTTTGAAAATGCCATATTCGCCAAAAACGTTTTAAAATGTTTAGTTTCAGTTTTGTTTTTGCTGCTGCGAATCCCTGCTCCCATTGTTCACAGCGCTAAGACACTCCACCTTCAGAGCGTTGTCACAACACTTCTTATTGTTCTGTATCCTGCTTTTGTATATTTATGACAGATGTAGGAACATGGATTACTTGGGGGCTGCGTCTTGTACAAGAAGGAACAATGTTATCACATGGTGGAAAGCTCCAAAAAGTTGTTTTTTCCCCCCTCTGTAAAATAACATTGGCTTAACTAGAACGATGCATCTCTTTCTCTACAAAATGGAGGCTAAGACTTTGGCAACTGTTGTGGACACATCAAAAAGAGCTGCTACAATTTTTTTTCTTCTTATTTAGCTTGGTTCAACTTTGAGTTCTCTGAAAGTACATCAGTATGTGCATATGCTGATGACACGTTTGAACATAGCCCACCACATATCTATTTTCAGCCATAGGAGTCATACAGTCGCGTGTGCAAGAGCAGACTTTATTGGAAAATTATGAATTCCATCCGTCAAAATTTTAGTTACAGCAGATCCTAGCTAGCTTCTCATCTTCCCTGACAACAAGTATTATATATGAAACCATTCTCTTGTTATTCATCATTTGTTTATTTGTGTGGTAGTATAGCCTGCAGGCGGGTTCTGCCACTTAGGAGCTTCATTTTCATCGGGCGTTTATGTCAGCTGTCAATCAATATAAGCGCTTCACTCACGACGTTCACCCTCTGACCTCACCCACTTCCGGTCCCCTTTTGTTGTTGTCCCTCGTCGCCCTCGTCTCCAGGTAGTAGCGAAAATCTAGTCTTAACTGTAAGTTGTACTTTTGTTTAGGCACTAATTGGTATTTCTGAACATTTAGGGAGTTGCGGTGCTACAGTACGTCTGCAGGTTCATGACTAAATGTAGCCTAGTGTAGACCTCAGCTTTTAGTTAACGTAATGTAATAACCCATCTTTATACATCAGATGCCACGGAGATCCCACCTGCGTGTAACCCAGCCTATGAAATTTATTAATATAATATTATATACATTTTACGCTCTCTGTACATTCTAAGCCTGTAAATCCGTTAACATAGCAACCAGAAACCTCGCGATACTTCGCGGTAGCC
>KN470173.1:0-29768 GCA_000787095.1 Periophthalmodon schlosseri
TGGTGAAAAAAAAAAAGCTCATAGTTGAAACTTCTGAAATAGTTTGGATTGCTCTTGTGTCTCTGGAAGAGGAGGGAGTAGATTTTGTGCTTAAGGCCAGAAACAAAAAGGTCTTATGCAAGTTTGAATTTTTCATAATGTTTATGGTTTTTCCTTACTTTTAAAATACACAAAAAATAAAGCTAAAACTATTTTTGCACTTTTTATGATCAAAATAGTCATTTTTACTGAAACTGGGGTATTTTGACCAGCATTTTGCTCAGTCTTTTTGGACATTGTTT
Source organism: Periophthalmodon schlosseri (assembly GCA_000787095.1). NCBI lineage: Eukaryota > Metazoa > Chordata > Actinopteri > Gobiiformes > Gobiidae > Periophthalmodon > Periophthalmodon schlosseri. The sequence goes on from KN470173.1 coordinate 282, forward strand.
CGTAACATCAACCTGCCCAAACTACAGGTGAAAGCAGGTGAAAGAAAAGACCAACGCATAGCACCAAGTGGAAGTTCTGTGGTCAATAACAATAATAGCAAAATACAGAACTTATTTAAAATGTACTTTTGTAAATTAAAATGAAAATTAACTAACTATATTAAAAATCACATGTTGAAATAAAACATAGAAAATTTATAATGTTAAATCTTATCCAGTCGTACATCTTCAAGTGACTGTTGTATACATGTGGAGGGTCAAGTGGAGTGGCATCACCTGCTGTGGCATATTGAAATGACTTCTTTTGACTTTTCTACATAAACTGATCTCATGTCAATTGATTTGATGTTGGCAAAACATGTTATTATTCTTTATTTAATCAGGAAAGTTCCACTGAGATTTAGAATTTAATTTATATATATTATTTAAATTGTTTGTTTTTAGTAGGGGGAACCGGAGTAATCGGAGGGAACCTAGACAGACACAGGAAGTCCACCCAGAAAGGCTCCACCCTGCCCGGGAATTGAACCCAGGATCTTCTTGCTGTGAGGCGATGCGCAAACTGCTGCGCCTGTATAATGTTGGATAAGGCAGTGTTTCCCAACCTTTTTTGTGTTGAGTATCCCCTAAAATTTGTCTCACAATCCAACTGCCCCCTCAACTCGACTACCAAGCAAAAAAATCTATTATATTATCTTTAGTATATAATGTTTTTTTTTTCTTTTTTTATGATATTGACATCCTCATAAATGCTTTAAAATAAATATGTCAGTGGAATGTAATAACGTGCCCATTATCCATTAAAGGTGCTCTGCAAATGCAAATTATTCTGAAAATTGTGAGGAAAAAAAACACCCTGAAATAAATCTTACATTGGCATTATCTTTCAACCTGCTTTATGTCTCCCTTGATTTCTTCTCAACGCTTGTGGTCTCCTTAGAAACCACTTTTGGACTGTGGCATATGGGCTCCATTATACAGACATTATAACATGTGATATTAGAGCCTCCTCAGTGCAGAACCATCCAAACATAATCAGGTCGCAGTCCAGACCAGCTGCCACAGGGCTTCTGGGTAAATGCTGTTTTTTACTGAAATCTGTGCAAGTGATTGGACCGCACTTCTCAATGCCTTTTCAGTCACCAAAATCAACAGATGGTGCGTAAATGGGCACTACTTGATATTTCTTCCTGCATTTTAGTGAATTGTAGCAGCATTTTTAAAAATCATAAATGTGTTCCCTTTCTTCTCGGGTCTGTAACAATTTGAAAAGTATTAAATATCCTTTTGAAGTTGTGTATGTGGCGTTTTGTTCTAGTAAACTTACCTGCTGTTGTGTTTTGTTTCATTCACATATGTTTAACACAAATCCTGCATATTTATTTATTTCTCTCAAACTGAAAACACTCTGTTGCACCTTGTGATGTCATGTGGTAATACAGGAAGTGCTCCACTGTGTTTTTAAACTTCATACACCTTCGCTAGAATGATTTGGAGGATTTCAGCCCTGGAATTGCCAATCTAGAATGAACAAAAAGGTAAAAGGTAGCTGTTAACTTGAAAACCACCACTTCATGACGTCACAAGGTGGAACAGAGCATTTGAGCTTTGGAGATATAGACAGATTAATAATAAAGGGTTACTCAAACATGTGTGAATGAAACAAAACACAACTCCAGGTATGTTTTTGACGAGGAAACAGAATTATAATATGGCTTAAAGAGTCAAATTTGCATAATATAAGACCTTTTGTTGTGTCGTTGGGCAAGACATTTCACCCACTTTGCTATATACGAATGTGTGAGTGAGCGATTGGTCCTGATCAGAGGAGCCAGTGGTAGAGATTGACTGATTTGTTTCTGTTAGTCTACCCCAGGGCAGCTGTGGCTACAAATGGTTCCTTACCGTCACCAGGTGTAGAGACATGTTTAGGCCTGCACAATATATTGCGATCGAAATAACAATTTAAATAGGCACAATTATCGAATCGCTAAGACTGCAGTTATTTAGGTAATAGCTGTTAACAACAAAATCCAGAAGTCTTGAATTTTTATTGAAAAAATAAAACCATTTTTTGGGGTTCTCTACAAATATGTTCTGAAATGCATGGAATTCTTGAATTAGTTTAGCAATTTAAATTTCAGTCTTTTGTCAAATGCTGTAGCAGGCCTGTTATGATAATTACTATATCGACTTATCGTTCAATATATGATAGCTGGAAACATATACTTTTGGCCTCAATATATATCGTGTGTTCATTTTCATTGCAATAATGGGGAGAGTTTGAAAAAGTATCTTCTATGGCTAATTATTGCTTCATTCTGGTACAGATTTGTTGCAGCTCATGTCTTTGATTCTGTATATTTAAAAATGGTTCACTGGGATTATCCTGCATTATTGTTACTGTATCAGGGACATTAAGTAGTTTGAATATTATCGTCTATCATTATATTTCTTTGTAGCGATATATATCTTGCTTCAAAATGTGTTAGCGTAGCAAGCCTATACTAATGGTGTGTGTTTGAAATGAGCACACATTATAGATTTTCATATATAGTCACACGCTAACAAACCCAAAACATTTACTATAGCTTTTTGACAGCTATAATTATAATTGATAACAACTTATGCCATGTCAGCTCCTGTTACTCCTCTCTGTTTGTGAGCTGCTGTAGTTTCTAACAGGTTTTCAGTGGCCAGTTTGAACGACTGGTCTGACGGGCTTTAGTGGGTGAGGGGAAGGTTTCAACACTTGTTTTATGTAGGATTTCAACACCTGTTTTATGTTGTTGAGTGAAATGGGACTGGCCTGATTACATTTCTGCAACTAAAGGCATGCATTTTCGCTTTTTATAGAGTACTTTTACTTGGTTGAAAGTGATTGCCACCACACTTCTGGTTGGATGGAGCAGATAGGAGCAATAACCTTTTGTTCTGAACAGTGAGACCAGTAAAACCACTCTTGTAACAGGACTTCAAACTGTGTAAGATACATAAAGTTTATTGCAGACGTGTGTGTTTCAGTAGTAGTAGTAGTAGTAGTAGTAGGAGTAGTAGGAGTAGTAGGAATAGGAGAAGGAGTAGCAGTAGGAGTAGCAGTACTAGGAGTGGGAGTTGCAGGAGTAGTAGGAGTAAGAGTAGGAGTAGTAGTAGGAGTAGTAGTAGCAGTAGTAGTAGGAGGAGGAGTAGTAGGAGTAGCAGTAGGAGGGGTAGTAGGAGTAGCAGTAGGAGGGGTAGTAGAAGTAGTAGTAGTAGTAGGGGTAGTAGTAGTAGGATTAGGATAGTAGTAGTAGGAGAAGTAGTAATAGGAGGAGCAGTAGGAGGAACAGTACTAGTAGGAGTAGGAGTAGAATGAGTAGGAGTTGTAGTAATAGTAGTAGTAGAAGTGGAAGTAGTAGTAGGAGTGGTAGTAGTAGGAATAGTTGAAATGGCAGTAGGAGTAGGAGTAGTAGACATAGTAAGAGGAGTAGGAGTTGTAGGAGTAGGAGTTGTAGGTGTTGTAGTAGTTGTAGTAGTTGTAATGGCAGTATAATAGTTGTAGATGTAGTAGTAGCTGGTTAGTATGGCCCATATAGTAAATAACATACATCCAATAACAATACTGAAAGCGCTGTACCTGATGTGAAAAACAGCACTAGCACATTTTAAATGGTGCTCCACAGTTGTTCCTCACTTATGATTCCGAGCATCCTAATTATTCACAGTGATGAGTTTATAAGCTATTTTCTAAACTCTTTTGTGAATATTATAAAAGTACAAATTAACTTGACTGATGTTGACACACTTGATTATCTAAGAATCTACAAACAATTTGAAACTGTCTGGAAGCTGATTCCACTGTCTGATGGGACACAACACACACACAGGCGTTCACGTTTCAGGGTGATTGGCTAAATCCAGGGTGGAGGAGTGGGTGGGGAAACGTACAGTACGAGGTCATAGGTCATCTGATTTAGAACATTAAATAGCATTTCTATAATCTCATGTTGAAGCGCTTGTTGATTCCGCAAACGTTCGCAATGTTTTTCAATCCTAGGTGTAACTATTTCATTTTCGCACATAAACCGCCATGTTTGTTTTCACCTAGACTGACCTAGGCCTGTCATGATAAGCACTATATAGACTTTATGGTTTGGTTTCAATATTATCGTTTGTCGTTTATATTTACTTCAGCAATACGTCGCACTTCAAAATTTGTTATCGTGACAGGCGTAGACTGACCATGCATTTCTCTGATTGGTTAATCCGCCTGTCAGTCACACCCATCTCTATAATATAGGGAGTCTTGTGTGTCTTCGCTGACTCTGCATGCGCTTTCCACCCCCACACAATATGCAGAGATGTATAGACTAGACTTTCTTACATAAACCATCATATTGCGTTGATTCAAATCCACCTAAATCCATCATTGGCAGCGGCGATACTTTCCGTGCACACCCAGACTTGCTCATGTAGCCTCCTGACCTTATTATCGCATCTTTTTGTCTGTTTGCTATGAGGAGTTGTTCTGCAGAAATGAGTGTCTGATTGGTTTTGACAGACCACAGCTGACAGTGGAGTACTCTGTCTGTCACGTACAACAGGGTTAAGACACTGGACTCAGAGAGGGGGAGGGGAGTGATCATTCATAGTTTTATTTCATAATATTAAAGGAGCTGTATCATTTTTTTCCATTTCATAAAGTAAAATATGTTTTGCCCCTGTACAGCTATATTGTAAAATCAGCACTTAGGGTCAAATTGAGACCGAGTGAGACATTTTAACTCTCATCTTTTGACCAAATAAATGGTATAAATTGAAAGAAATTTACTTCAAACTTTCAGAGTAGTGGTAGTAGTAGAAGTAGGAATCGGAGTTATAGTAGTAGTAGTAGTAGTAGGAATAGGAGCAGTAGGAGTAGTAGTTGGAGTAGTAGCAAGAGGAGTAGTAGGAGTAGTAGGAATAGTAGTTGGAGTAGTAGGAGTAGTAGTAGGAGTAGCAGGACTTAGAGTAGGAGTTGGAGTAGTAGTAGCAGTAAGAGGAGTAGTAGGAGTAGGCATAGCAGTAGAGGTAGTAGTAGGAGTAGTAGGAGTTGGAGTAGGAGTTGGAGGAATAGTAGGAGTAGTAGTAGGAGACGTAGTAGGAGTAGTAGTAGTCGTAGGAGTAGTAGGAGTTGGAGTAGAAGTAGGAGTAAGAGGAGTAGCAGGTGTTGTTGTAGGAGTTGTAGTAGCAGTATAATAGTTGGAGATGAAATAGTAGTTGTTAGTAGGCTTAGTAGTATAGTTGTAGGATAGTAGCTGTAGCAGCTGTAGTTGTAGTAATTGTAGGTTGAGGACAGGTTTCAAAAACGCTTCACAAAGCAAACCTAAAATGCAGCAAATCCAGTAAGACCTCATAGAAAAATGAGTGTGCAAAGAAGGTTTGCTGCTGGAATGTAGTTTTAAACAATGCCTCCTAAATCCTTGTCACTTGTACTTTAAGTCCAAATACAAACGCACAGGTGGATTCTTTTGTCTAATCCAGTCTTGACCTTTACAAGCCCCCACTGAAATGGAATAGTAAGAAAAATGTACTTGAAAATGAGAATTTACTTTGCAATACATATCTTGAAAGGTATGGTACAAGTATTGTGTCTGTTTTGAAGATGTGCAAAATTGGAATATGGAGTAAATAGTTTATAATAAGAACACAGGGATTTAAACCATGAGATTATTACTGACTTAATCCCTAAAAGATTAGTTCAACATTTGTGGATTTTCCTTTTGGTTATTTTTTTTTTTTTTAAACATTGAATCTCCCATAGTGTTGTGCAGGCTCCTGCTTTCCATTTGAAATGAGACATCACACATCAGATTGCTGTGAATGCAACAATCGTCTCTACTAAAGAAAGTAAAAGTAGTTTCCTCCCATAAGGAGGATATTGAAAATCAGCACAATCAGATCTCTGTGCACTGCCTGCATCTAGTTATTAAACATTTTATTGATCACGCCCACTGAAGTCAGAGCCATATGCTGTAACGCTTTGGGATGAGCCGTGTATAGGTGACCTTATTTATTTATTTATTTTTATTTTTTTTTACCACAGATTCACAATCATAGTTTGCTCTACTTGTACAATGACTATAACTTAATTAATTGGAATTAACCATTGGATTTATAACACATTGCAAGATATCCAAAGAGCTTTATAGCGCATTAATCATTCACTCCACACTCGCTAGTAAGGTACTAGTGTAACCACAGCTGCCCTGGGGCAGACTGACGGAAGCAAGGCAGTCAATCTGCACCATCAGCCCCTCCGACCACCACCAACACTCACATACAACATTCATACTAGGCAATGTGGGTGCGTGTCTTGCCTAACGACACAACAGTTTTTGCCATCGGCGCCCCACTGTGGCACCTGGTATTCCCAGCGGTGTCACATCCAAGTACTAACCAGGCCCAGCCTTGCTTAGCTTCTGAGATCTGACGAGATCAGGCTTTGACAAACGTGAATTTAATTTAATTGTAACTAGAGATCGGTATTTTTGGGCTGATATATAGGGGCGGTTTTGATCATTTCTACCCAAGTTATATGATTTGAAATAGCAACAAACTTATCCACGACCTTATTTCACTGCAAACCCATCAGAGAGCAGTGCAGTCTCATTTTGAGCTGTACCGTCTTCACATTAAAATGTTCAAATTAAGATAATGGTCCCGCCTTCCGTCAGGTGGTCAACTGAAACAACATATCGGCTCATGTTCGAGATTTTAAACCGATATGCTAAAAAGTACAAATACCAGCCCGATATATCAGCCAACCGATGTATCTGTCTGTCTCTAATTGTAACCTTTAATTGTTGAATTTGTGAGTAATTTAGTCCGCAAATTTAGTCCGCAAATTTAGTCCGCAAATTTAAAAGCAAATTTACAAGCAAATTTAAAAGCACTATAGACAATGTATTCTTATTTTTATTCTTACGATGCACTTTATAACCAAGCTCTGAGTTTGGACTGAATTGTTATATATTTGTCTACCATTACTCTGCAATTTGTTTGTATCGTCTAGACCTCCTACCTGCCTAATACCCAGACTGGTTTTAAATGTCAGAAAGACCTGTTGAGATATTCAGACCCAAATCCTACAAAAATTGTAGGATTTATAGAATTAGATGAAATCACTGTTTTAAAAGTGAAAAATATTTATGGTTGGTTTTGCCTCTCATCTTATGCTTATGTGACGACAGACAAACTGCTTGGTATTTCAGGCTTGTTCAAAATGTGTTGTGTTTAGTTAAAGACTATATCCTGAGAAGTGAGTGGGTCTGTCTTCTTTGTATGGTAGGTTTTTACTATAGGAACTACAATCAAGTAATCAATTGCAACAAAACACTTAAATAAATAAGCTCTATAAATGCATCAAGACGTTATATTAAAGGTACAGTATGTAACTTTGTGGAGGTGGAACGTTAAAACTACTTCATTCTCCATGGAGATACTGAGGAAGATTATAGCCAAGCAGGAGGAGGCCCTCTTACAGGTCAAATAAGAGTCAAGTTTGTGGAGATGCAAGCAAGAGTACACGAGAAAGGACTCATGTTTTTCTCCATTTTTCAATGCAATAAACACAACTCAAATGAGGAAAAAAAGCTTTTATTTTAGTCTATTTTTTGGCTAAAAAGTTACATACTGTGGCTTTAATTGATGCAAACATGAGTTTATATTTCAAGAATTACATGCCTTCTTATTTGAAGTTCGTGTTGAAGTAATGCTTTGTAATTTATTTATTTATTTTTATCATGATGAATTCAAATAGACAAAGTAAATATTTTTACTTTACATATTAGTATCATATTTACTATTCCATTATTCTGGGCCAAATAAATGAAAGCTTTAGTGTTGGACAGTGCGTTCACCGTTACATTACAAACGCCTTTGACTTGTGTGTACAAAAATACAACAGCTTAAATGAGCTGTGGGCTGCAGGAGCACAATATTCTGGAAAAATAATTATTTCTACATTACCGTTTGCACTGCAGGCCAATTTGATTTTCTGCCCACAATCCAAAACAATTCTCAAACAACCTTCAAAAGTGATAAAACAGGCTAATGCTAGCAGCTCTTCTCCTCTAACGCTCATTTTACACACTGCATTTTGTTTTGCATAGCAGCTCTTTAAAATTGAGTCTGGCTTTATAAGGTTGTAGTTTTTTTGTTGTTTAATAATTTGATTCCTAAAGTGTCTAGACTAGTCTAAACTATATGTCTCCGAAAATGTTTTACGACTTGCACTTTTCACTTAAAAATTCTTTTAAATTACTAGGGGTGTAACTCACAAAACTTAAATATTTCATCATTTGATCCTGTCTCTTTCTGCATATTTCTAAGGGAGGGCCCCATTTGTTTCTGTGCAAGCTTCAAATACCTAGCATTTGTTTTAGACACAAGCCATAGGTCTGCATCAATCCTTTTTATAACTTGTTTTAAAGCAAGAATTCAAATGTATTATCTTCTAAGTCAATTTAAATTCAATTCACCTTATTATTAAAAAATATTCCAAAAAAGTATTCAAAAGTTGTGATAAAACAGGCTAACGTTAGCGTATATCCAACAGTGCTCCAGGCAGTTTTGCATATTACATTAGGTTTTGCATAGCAGCACTTTCAAATTTAGTCTGTATTTATAACGTTGTAGGTTTTTAGCAATTGTGATTCTTTAGTAACTATATTCCTAACATGTCTAAATAAACTATAGAAGTGTTGCATAACCTGCGCTTTTCACTCAAAAATCCACTTAATCTGATGCTGTTTGTCTTTGCATTGTTCTGAGGGAGGGACCCATTGGCTTCTATGCAAGCTTCAAATACCTAACATTTATAGATTAGACACAGTTCACAGGTCTCCATCAATCCTTTTCACTTATGCACCCATAACCTGGAAAATCTTGTCACTAGGCCTGTTGCAATAAGGCAAGGCAAGGCAAGTTTATTTGTATAGCACAATTCGTACGCAGTAAATTCAAAGTGCTTTACAGAATAATAAGGACATTAAAATCACAATACAACAAATCAAAACATAAATCATCACAAATAATCATCATAGAATTTACATTAAAAGAGAAGAGTGCAGAATAAAAACCTTTAGTCATATGCACAGCTAAACAGAACAGTTTTGAGCCTGGATTTAAACATTGTTAAAGTAGAGGCCTGTCTCACATCTTCAGGAAGACTGTTCCAGGTTTTAGCTGCATAAAACTGAAACGTTCAGGAAGATGTTCCAGGTTTTAGCTGCATAAAACTGAAACGCTGATTCCCCATGTTTAGTCCTGACTTTGTGCACCAGCAGGAGGCCGGTCCCTAAGGTCCTCAAAGTGTGAGATGCTTCAAAATGTGTTATCGTGACACTCCTACCTGTTACTAATGCATTGTAAGTCAGTTTTGCTTCAAGTTAACTTGCTATTTAATGAAGTAGCTGCAGGTTAAGGGCCACTTTATTGTCCCCATAGGAAAATGGGTCCTTTGTGTTTAGCTCATATTCCAGTGCCGCTGTCAGGAGCAGGGTCTCAGGTCCAGTTCAAGAGGCTGGTTCTTGGTCAGGACTACTTTAGCTGCAGGATTTTATGTATTATGCACATTAAAAGTTGATAGGTTGAAACCTGAGAACCAGGAGGAAAGCCACCCAGACACGGGGAGAACATGCAAACTCCACACAGAAAGACCCCACCGAAGAATCTAACCAGGGCCTACTACTACTACTACTACTACTACTACTACTACTACTACTACTACTACTACTACTACTACTACTACTACTACTGCTACTGCTACTACTAAAGTGTTCATAGGTGTATAACTTTCTGGTGATTGAACCCCTGATCCTCGTAATTTTTTGTTCACGTTTTCTGCATGCTTGTTGTCTGAGGGTGTGGTTTGAGCTGGTTGCTATGCTAGCTATGGACCGCTAAATAGTCAAAGGACATAAGTCAACTTCAAACCACACCTTTTGTAGCAAATGCAACTTATGTGAGAAACTAGTGTTTTTCATCCAGTACATTCTATTGCCACAAACAACCACAAATCATTTAATCTTGTCTTTATTAAGGTCCAGTTACTGCACAAAAAATGATTGGACCGTACAATTAACTGTTAAACGTTATATGCTTGTTTAATCTATTTTTTCTTTTAATCTATTTTATTTGTGTTTTATTATAGGCTGCATGCTCGATTGTTGGGTTTCAGATGACATCACAACATTCTATTGGCCCATAAGCCAAATCCAACTCTGCCAAAGCACGGGGAGCCCCTAAAGCGCGATACGCTTGTTGACATGGCTGAGACATTGGCCTGGTTGGAGGAGGTGGGCCAAAGCACGACATGGTTGCTCATCTACGCGCAACACACATGATTTATGTTTGCAAGCCCTGTCTTGTGCGCAGAGATGATAGAGGATAAGAGGAAAAAGTGAATGAACTTTGCTTCAAAACTCATTTAGAATCCACACTCACCTTCAGTAAGGACTGTGGACAGAGACAGAAGTTTTGAAGCCTTGTCTCCTGTTGCCCTCGCTCCTCCACACTGTTGTTAAATCCATAAACTCACAGAGGAGCATATCACAGTAGGATTCATATCTTCCTCACTGTTTAAGAGATAGTTCATGCCACTGGACTTATTTTCTCATCTTAAGCGGTCGCTTTGCTGCAAGACATGTAAACAAACAGCGCCGATGGGGGGCAGCTGAAATGAAGATTTCAACTTACTTTTTGAACATTTTTTTTTTAATCAAAATACTGGAAAATCTGGTTCTTGTCCCTCACCACATCATAGAATTTGAAGACCACCAATATTCTAATTTTGCATATTTACAAGTTGCAAGTAAGTCAATGCGTTTCTCCTCTCATAGCAGCAGTCTGTGTTTAATTCATTCTCCCGTATAGTTTAGTTAAATGATTGATTGTGCTTGTACTTGTTCACGTTTGTTTGGCGCTCTGCTGCAGTTAATAAATCATCAATTACAATCAGTGTGAGACAAATGAAACTTGAGTCCAAAAGCGGTTAAAGAGAGAGGTGCCCAGATGCTGCTGTTGTATTTGAAACAGTGATTCTTTGATGCTCATTCACTGCTCAGGTTTTGTGGGTTTTTCATGTTGTCAAATGGTTCACTGAATCAGATGATGTGTGTTCAGTAGTGACAGGTATTTCTGCTGCTACAAAGTGTGCAACAAGGCCTTTTTGTGTATAGTATATAATCTTTATAGTGTTCACTGTCAAACTTCACGTAAAATTATCTAAAAAATATTCAGCTTTACAGGAGCAAAACAGGACTATAAGAGAACTATATCATGAGTAAACATTAGTAGGATCAAACTAAAATGTGAATTCAGCCTAAAAATGCTTCCAAATTAATTACAGACAAATAGGACTATACACTGGGGTCAGATCTGATACAATTAAGAATGTATTTGTGAAAGAAAACAAAAGGACTACACTTGGACTGACCTGGCATGTTCCACAGTATGGCATTAAATGTATCCATCTCCTTGGTGACATCAGTTACACAGTATGAATGCATGCATGTAAAAAACTGTAATTGAATAAATGCAAGATAAATCAGTTTAATGCCATACTGTGGAACACACCAGCAAAACTACACAATGAGGCTGAAACTGGAAATCAATTTCAAGAAACGTTCACTTTTCATTTTTTGCACATGTTAGAAAGCACATTTTAGTTTTTCCCTTTCTCCTTATTTTGACAAAATGGAAAAAAAAAGAAAAAAAAAACTTTATTCGTTCTGTTGCTCATTTGAAGAGACAATTGATGTTCTCCACTGGGGCAGTGCAGGTCGTGTTATGGGGTCAGCTGCAGAAGCCAAAGGTGGGACAGGGCAGCCCACAAATGAGAGCTGTCCTGTTCTAGTAATGAGAGAGAGAAAGAGAGGGGGAGGGCGGTGAGAGATGGAGATGGATGGAGGGAAAGTGAGATGAGAGAGGGAGAGATGGGGGGATGGGAGAGAGGAGAAAGGGATGCAGAGGTACAGAGAGATGGAGAGAGAAATGAGAGCGATAGAGAGAGAGATTGAGGGAGAAAGAGAGGGGGAGAGAGGAAGCGAGTGAGTGAAAGTGTGAGAAAGCGAGATGAGAGGGTGAGAGAGAAATGGGGGATGAGAGAGAGAGAATTAGCAGAGGTAGCGAGTGATGGAGAGAGCAAGAAAGAGAAAGGGAGGGAGAGAGAGAAAGAGAGAGATGGAGAGAGACAGATGAAAGCGATAAATAGAGAGAGAGCGATAGAGAGAGCTAGAGAGAGAAAGAGAGAGAACTTCCTAATGGGACCACCTTTAATTTTCTAGTCACACTGTCCAAAAAAAAAAGAAAAAAAAAGACTAAAAGCTAAATGCACCCTTAACAGAGAAAATAATGAGTAAATGTATCTCTTTACATTTGAATCTAAAAAGCTGTCAGATTGAGTTAAGGTTGTCAAAAGTATTGAGAATCAGATACTAATCAATACTAAAACTAGTATCAAAACTAGATACTCATTTGAGTAAGTATCAATACTAAAAAAGTCACGTTCACAGGACAGAAATGAACCTTTCCTGAAGAGCTTTAGAATGAGCTGTATCAGAACAAATATGAGACACACAGACTAGTATACGACCATCAAAATCAAATTTGAAATTTTAGTATCGCGACAAAACACTTGATGGAGTAATTTTAGAGTTGATGCAATACTTTAATTTCTTTCTTTGACCATATGCTTTTGTGCTAAATGACTAGTATTTTTAATTTGATGTGGTAGTATGTGGTAGTAGTGCTGTGAAAGCCATATATGTTTTACAGATGTTTTGAAAATAGTCTTACTGATCTATAAAGCCAGTCTATATTCTCCCCTCTCATGACTCTTTCACACACTTTACCCAGCGATTCCACTGCCTAACCTGGTTTTGACCACAGGCCCTGAGGCTCTGTCTACTATGAGAAATAAGCTAAACTGCAGACTGTGATGGAGGGATAAAGGTCTTGTCTGCTCATATTTGCTTTAGGTGGAGGCTGAGAATAGAACGACTGCAGTAAAGGGAGGTAGTGATAAAAACAAGATGGTGGAGTCTGTTGGTGTGTTGATAGCTCTGAGTTGTGTTGGTACCTACTTGACCTTTTTCAAATGGGGAGTGGAGGGCCTGACTTTGGGTGAAGAAATTATGAGAGAGATAGATGAAAGCCAGATGAGAGTGTGGGAGAGAGAGATAGAGATGGAGGGAGAGAAAGAGAGAAAGGGGCCTGCAAAATTGAATATAGAAAGCTGATTATCTAAGTAGAGGTAGAACATTGGATGGTGCAATGATTGTTTTAGAGATATGCAAAATTTGAATATTGTACATAGTCTGCAGTTGAAACTAATGAAACAGGCTGCAGAAAGAGCAGATTTAAAAACCTATCTGGCTGCAAAAAGAGCAGATTTAAAAACATATCTGTCTGCAAAAAGAGCAGATTTAAAACATATCTGCAGTGTAATCTTTTTCCAATTTGTGGTTCATTTTTCTAGGGCTGCAGTCGACTGAAGAAATTCTTGGTCGACTAAAAAGGGGGCGTGGCAAGCTCTTACAACTATTACGTATCTCTATGTATCTGACTCAAATTGCACTCACGAGACAATACCGGCATGGGAGTTTATGCAAAAAGCAACTATTTATACATAAAAACGTACTAGGAAGTGGCGTTTTTATGTAAACTCACTCCCTTCTGATGTTGTTCATATAACTCCTTATAATATGGTAACGATCTGATATTTTGTGTTCAGAGTTGACGCCTTTTGTTGTTCTTGTAACTGTCATGATAATTATTATATAGACCTATCGTTCAATGTATAAAAGCTGGAACAATAGCCGGAATAATACTTTGGGGCTCAATATTTATCGTGTGTACAATTTCTTTGTAAAAATTGGGAGATTTGGGGTATTTTTGTTGTAAAAAAAAATAGATTTGAGCTGTAGAAAGTTGAATAAGTGACTTCTATGGCTAATTATTGGTTCATTCTGCTATTTATCTGTTGCAGCAGTGTTGAAGTCGTTTCAATATTATTGTTTATTGCAATATCTCTCTGTAACAATATATCGAGCTTCAAAATTTGTTATTTTGACAGACCTAGTCTTTGAGACTGCTGTTGTTTTGTGCTTGTTTTGGCGTGGGTTATGGCCTATAGTAGTCCTTGTGTTCAGAAAATAAACAACCAGAATAAATGTCATGTTTCCTTACACCTGAATGCTACAATATAAGTTAAATTAATAGTCAACTAATACAAATTTTGTTCGACTAAGACTCCATTGATCGATTAATAAATGGATTCATATTTTGTGCGGTATATTTGAACCTCAGCCATGACATTTACATGCAAATTTGAACTCATCTGTGAGGAATACTTATGCTGATGTCTGAAATGATACCGCCATCAAAATACCATTAAACATACTAGGGTAATCATTGTATCGCCCAGCGCCATCTGAGTTTATACAACTACTTAATGTGTTTTAAATGTGCAGCAGCTGTTCGATGGCGTACAAGAATTTACCATCACATACAAAGCAGGTTGACTTTTCAGTTGTAGGTTAAAGTTAAGTAATGCTGTTTGGATCACTTGAACTGTGGACCAGAGGGAACCAGCCGTTTTTAATCAACAATGCTGTTTTGGTGACATCTAGTGGCGAGAAAAGTGGGACCTGTGGGCCAAACTCCAGAGGGTCTAATATTTATATGTTCAAGCTAGGTTCTGTGCTCTACCAATTCATTTTGTCCCGCTAAAGAAAAAACTTTGACCACCGCTGATCTAGAACACTTTGCACTTTTACTTGAGTAATTTGCTTTGTACTTCTTCTTGAGTCATCTTATTTTGAAGTATTACTTGCATACAGTTTTTGGCTACTCTACATATGCTAATTTTAAAGGAAACATTTTATACAAATTTGACTTTTTTTGAGCTTTTAACCATGGTAGAAAATTATTCCCTCAGTAAAAACATACCTGGAGCTGTATCGCTTCATTCACGCTGGTTTCAATAATCCTCTGCAAAAAGTTCTTCGTCTCTGAGCTTCACCAAACACTCCGTTAGAAAGTCCAAAGCAAAGGTACTCAAGACCATGTATAAAGGCCAATAACAATACAAGTAATGCATCATATTTGTTCTTTAAGAGCTTAAGTGATCACAAAGGGAGTTGGTTGAGTATTATTGAAAAAAAGTTTTGAAAATGCTTGAAACTTTCACAGTACTGGATGTTCTGTTATAACTAATCGAATCCCTTGTGTAGTGCAGTGCCTGAATGTGCCTGCAGTCTATTGACATAAACCAGCTCCTGTATAGATGTGGACGTGCTTCTGAAATGCCAGTATTGAACACATTTCTGTCTCCATTCGTTTCTTTGGAGTTACACAAACAGTAACGGCTCTGCAGCTCTGTATCTGCCTCCCCTCTCTTCTGAGCCTGTTCAATATTTGCCTGTCTGCTCCTTTTATAGAGTATTATATCTTTTTAGCCTCCATCTCATTGCTTTCCATTACAGTCAGTTCCCTTTGCTCTTGTGGGTATTTGAATAGAACTGCAAGAACATCTTTTCAAAGCAACTGCAAAATAAAGTTGAGGATTAAGACTTTAATCTCAAAGTCAACACAAGTTTTATTTGTCATGGAGTTGGTGGATAAAAGATTTATCCTTGTAGATTATTGAGAATAGAGTGATAATATGGTAATATGTTTTTTTCTTCATTGTTAGGCAATTTTTGGCTGGTGCAACTTATACTCTGGTGCGATTTATACTCCGGAAAATACGGTACTAGTAATTCTACTACTATTAACAGCTAGTTTTGATTGTCCTGCTGTTACTACTTCAATTAACTGAGCTCATAGCTTTTTTGTATTATAACTACTTCTAATACTTCCTGTCCATATACTACTACCACTATTATTACAACTACTAATACTACTGCCACTACTACTACTAGTACTACTGCTACTGTTCTACTCTTCTACTGTTCTATTGCTCTGTTGCCACTACACTGAAATGGACCTCTGCTACTAGGATCAATGTAGCACTGTCTATCATATTAAGCCGCATGCTCTTACACTGGGGATTTTGAATAGAAAGTAGATCTTTTCAGAGCAACTTCAGAGCAAAGACACGGATAAAGACTCCAATCTCAAAGTCAACAGCAGTTTAAGACCTCGTGACACTGTACTTTGTCGTGGTGTTAGCAAAAGGACTTATGTATCGATGACAGGGTAAATACAGGATTAAACGGCACTGGGACGAGGTAGCACTGCCATTGAAGGATGTAGGTCAAATGCAGATGGAGGCTATATGGGGACAATGCCGTATAAGCTAACTTCTATTGATAACAATGAGCTGCTGCTGATGCTGCTGCTAAGACACTAAAATGTCCACTATTGCGACATATAGCCTAGTGGTGTCACAATACAACAATTTCAAACTCGATTTTGATACTAAGAAAAAGGCATAATACTCGATTCTGATTTTAAGATGGTAATGATGCTACACTATATTCAACCGCAACACCAAATACTAGCAGTGTTCTTCAAGACGGTTAAGATATATTTTATTTATCTTTGCATTTGACCCATCCTTCAACCAGTGCAGCTGGGGTAACCTGGGGACCCATTTCCAGATCTTGGGCTTGGTCAGGGCCAAGTGATTAACAATCTAAGTCCATTTGAACCCAAACTAGTATTGAATAAGAGGTCAGAAACACCTGTAATATGGAGTAAAACAACTTCACTTATCTAGCTGGTCTTTACCCCCCTCTGCTTATGTATCATTTAGCAGAAAGTCCAGACTACAGCCCTCAGAAACCAATTAACAGCATTTGTGTTTTTAATCTCTGCATCTGCGTTACCTCTGAGCCAGGAGGGCTTCCATTTTTCATCTGGACCCCATCTGATCCAGCTTTAGCTGCGGTGAATAAGACTTTAATGAAGAATTATTCATTTTGAGAAAGCTGCTGGCAAAAATGCTATTGATCTAAATCCTATTAATGCACCCAGAGCAGAAACAGTTAAATTAGCATTGAGGAAAAAATATAATGTTTACGTCACTATTTCAGCTTTGGGTAATTCATCATATTTCTAATTGTCAGTGATCGGGTTGAGTCTTGGGTGGGATCCAGACTGGTTCTTTCACCACCTCCTCCTTTTTCTCCTGTTGATCAATTGCGATATTTGATTCCGTTTTATTTAGTCTTTATAAACAAATAGAACTTCCTGAACATGTATTATCATAATCACTTTAAAACAAAGTCTTAACTCTAGCATTGGTTGTTGACTTCTCCAGCAAAGACCCACGCTGATCATTAGAAATTATTCTCAATCTCTATCATAATTTGATTCATTGTACAATCTTATTTTCAGTTTACTATGTTTTTTCTTTTCTTTGTTTCCTCGTAAGCAGCCATGTTTGTTTTGGTACAGATGGACCATGCATCTCCCTGATTGGCTAATGCCCTCGTCAGTCACACCCATCTTAACTCATTGTTGTCTGGACATTAGTTATAGCTCAGAGTAAAGTATAGGAGAAGCTCTTACTCTTGCTCTTGGTTCTTATTACTACTTGTGCATTGTATTTCGCTCCTTGGCACAAAGAGTAGTTTTGAAATTACACTTTCTCTGTTTCTGTTTCGCCCCAAGCCTATTACCTCCAATATCACAGCAGCACATTTTACAAGCTTACCTCAGCTGGTTTTCTTTTATTAACGCTTTTATAACTGCAGGACCAGAGGCAGAGGACAATAACGCTACAATATCTTCTAAACCCCACCCACTAGTTATTTGGAGGATCTGTCAAAGTCATATTAGTGTTGTCACGATACTAAAATCGATTTCGATACTAAGGAATAGACTGGATACTCAAATTGCGATTTCAAATTGCGTTTTCGATTGCAATTAATCTCGCAGCCCTATCTTAACCCCACCCAGCAGTTTATTTGGAGGATCTGTCAAAGTCATATTACTGCCAGAGACGGACAAGGTTACCGTTGAAATGAGGTTATACAGGAAATGGGAGGGGGCGGGACATAGGAGGGTGCCGTAGGTCCTTGTTTACACAGACACAGCCTCAGTAATCACATCACTCTCCACACAGGCCTGTTCTTTAACCAGGAGATGATTGGATTAGAGCAGATCTATGCAGCCGGACCGGACACACAAGCTCATATAGACACAGGAAGTTCACCAGTTACCTATTGTACATATAAGCAGCAGAAGTGGTGTGTTAGGAGTAGGACATGGTTATCTTGTTATTTGTTTGGATGACGATATTCAGGCGATGTCACAGCAACTCAACAGAAATGATCAAAATGTGACTGTAAATGTATTGGTTGATGTTCAGGTATTGCACAAAACGTGACTGTAATGTGAAATTAACAACAAAATGCCAAATCAATCGACTTTTCTTAAACAGTATAAGGCAATTTTTAACAGAAAATGATCCTAGTTTCTTTAAAAGTGCACTACGTAACATCTACTGGAGGGTCCGCCACCTGTTTATCTCCATGGAGATGTTATTGCTTTGCCAAATGTTGCACAGTATGACATTATCTCCATGGAAACAAGTAGGTGGTCAACTAGGTCAAGATTTGTTGAGACGGGAGCCATAAATACACATGGCAGAAATGCAAGATGGGCAGGTTTTTAGAGCCATACTGTTGAACATTCCAGACAAAGCAATAATTTCAATGGAGACAAGCAGGTAGAGCCTCCACCAGAAAAATGACATTGAAACTTTAATCTTGGCTTACTATTTCTGATCAATAATGTGTCTTCTTTAAAAGCAATTTGCATTTTCCTTAAAAAGAGAACAAAAAAATTGAATTCTTTGAATTTCTGAGGTCTGTTTTATGGTAGCACTTGATTTTACTCAGTGTGGTCAATATGAATGAATTCCATATAAAGCTGAGTGTTGATACTCATGGGTTTCAGGTTAACGTTATAAATGCAACATTTTGAGGACTTTCTCTCTCATTCAGAAATATTTTTCATATATTCTCTTTTAAATTGTAAATCGCCATGACCACAGTCCTAATTTTTCCATAATTTAATGTACAGCCTTGCCCCTGTTCGTGGCGTATAGCTTCTTTCTTCAGGTGTAGTATTTAGCCTGTTCCACTGTGGGCCCATTGACTCAGCGCTGAACCCGCTGAGAGGTGCAGTTTTCGCTCTTGTACTCCGCTGTGGGCTATGGAGTAGAGGAGTGAATGGCCAGTCAAATGTGACACAATTAGAAGTGACAGTCTCCACCCCTCCAGATGGTCAGGGCCGCCCCGGGGCTCAAAACAAACAAACCTCCTCTGAGCCCAAGAGCTGCCAGTCTTTCCACACAGCGTTTTATGCTCTGACAAGATGCTCATGGGGTAGAGCTGTTTTGACATCTTAAACAAATATATTTATATGTATATTTTCAGGGAAGGGCTCATATGGATTTTTTTTTTTTTTTTTTCCAATACCAATATCCAATATTTGGCCTGCTGCTGTGACTGATAACCAGTATTTGATGATATATAGCTTTTAAGTTTAAAGTAAATTTGGAAAATTAACTTTTCATTTTTGTAAAAATAATAACAAAATGTATTTATCTGGAATATAACATAATCTGTTACATGTTTGTGTAAACGTACAGGCACATAACGTTCTTCTATTTCTATTTACTTACATTGCAAGATTCATTCACTCCACACACTTAGTGTTAAGCTACTACAGCCACATCTGCCCTGGGTTAGACTGGTTGTAGTCCGAGATGCCGTTGCCGCAGATTGGCAGACTCACTTCCATCAATCACACCACACAGGCAAGGTTGTAGATGATGTGTCTTGCTCAAGGACACGGCAACGGCGTGCATTCATCAGAGCTGGAACTGAACCGGCAACCTATTCATTAAACTACTACTGCTTTACCACCTTTGCCCTGTCTGTGATCATAATGGTATTCTTTTGCTACATCTAATCCAAACCAGCAACCTTCCAGTTATAAGACAATGACTCTACCACCTGAGCCACTGTGGCCCTGCATGTCTAATCCACTGTTATGTTTTCATAGCTCTTCTGATGAATGGCTTAGCCCTGGTTCTGAGCTTGTGTAACTGAGTGAAGGGGGTTTTAGCTCTGCCCTGGATACACCTGTAGGACTCAGGAAGGACAGGTGTATGTGGGACACTCCAGGATGTCCTGGTTCTGCAGCAGAAACAAACACAGCCTAGAGGGGAGAGGAGGAGGAAGCGAGAGAAGAGAGGGGGAGAGAAGAGAGAGAGAGGGGACAGAGAGGTGTTATAGAGGACACAGGAGAGGGGGAGATCAGATAGAGGAAGAGACAGAGAAGGGGGAGGAAGGGGGAGAGAGAGGGGAGAGACAGAGAGGAAGAACAGGTAGAGAGATCAGATGGGAGAAAGAGCAGAGATAGAACCGAAAGAGGGGGAGAGAGGGAGTGGTGGTTAGAGAGAACTGTGATAGAAGAGAGAGAGACAGATGGAGACAGGACAGAGTAGAGATGAGTGAAAGAGGAGAGAGTGAAAGATGTAACAGAAGAGAGGAGAGAGGGAAAGAAAGAGGAGTGAGAGAGGTGGGAGAATTGAAGGAGATAAGAATGAGAGAGAGAGAGAGAGAGAGAGAGTGAAGGAAAAAAAGACAAAGGGGAGAGAGACAGGAGAGGGAGAGACGAGGAGAAGCGGAAGAGAGGAGAAAGGGAGAGGAGAGAGGGAGAAAGAAAGGAGTGAGAGGTGGGAGAAGGAAGAAGATAAAAATGAGAGGGGGGGAAGAAAGGAGTGAGGGGGGTGGGGAAAGGAAGAAATAAAATGAGAGAGAGAGTGAAGGAGAATAAGGCAAAGGGGAGAGATACAGGAGAGGAAGAGATGAGGAGAGGGGTAAGAGAGGAGAGAGGGAGAGGAGAGAGAGAGGAAAAGAGACAGAACTAGGCCGTGGAGTCCAAATCTTTCACTGCTGCAGTGCCATAGATGCATTACCTGGACAAACTTAGCTCAGTGTTTGTTATTGAGGCTAAAGTCAGGCCCAGGTGGTGTGCTCTATAGACACACTGTACAGGGGGAGCAGAGAGGATGTATAGAAGCAAGAACAGCCCTCAGTGTGTTTACTCAAGCAGAAAGAAAAACAAATACAATCCTTCTCCGCAAATGAGCTGCAAGGTTTTTAGCCTCAACTCCATCTGACGTCTCTATGATTAAGTATTTCAATTTACACAAAATCCGGTAAAAAGAATCCATAAATTAAGTAGGGAGTGAACTATTTTATCCACTAGAGCAAAAAACCCCAAGACGAAACAGACGTGCCTATTATCTGCACCAACCAACTTTGTACAAGGCTTGTAATTGAGGTTAACACAAAAGCAACATGGTGCAACCGAGAATTAATGGCAAAAAGAATCAGAAATTTGCTGTAACAAAAATAGAGAAAAGAAAAGAAATTACGTAATGCGTCTAGTTAAAATAAAAGTCATTTAGAGGACAAGTTTGCGTCTCTTATTTGTCCAGTGTTCTCTGACAGATCCTGGAGCCAACGTGACACTATACAGAAAATGCAGGGGGGACAACGCCAACCTACAGGGATATAAAAATGTGACCACGTGACCAGTTACAATCTGTTTTTGAACCAGTGTAAAACTATTCGGTAAAGAAACAATTTGATTAAGAAAAAAAAAACTTACTATCAAAATAATCAAATTCTTCTCTAAAATGTCCATTATTATTTTTGTAAGATTTGTGTTAATTATGACATAACTAATCAGTCACATTTATTGCATAATTTTGACATCCCTGCCTTTGAGTTACACTGAAGCTGCCCAATGATTTCATTTATTTTTCTGACAACAAACTAAAATGTGTGAGAAAGCAAAGAGAGAGAGTCTACATGTTGAGAGACGTGAATTCTTAAAGTTTGTTTTTATTTACTTGCCATTTCTTTCTTCCTCTGTGAAAGCTGTGTCTTGTGTCTGACATCTGATTGGCTGCTGACAGCTGGAGTTATTTCTCAGGACACAGCAGCACTTTATCACTGACAGACAGGAGGAATTTCAAATGTGATTTTAAAGACACTGTTTCCACTGTTTCCTTGTATTATCATTTTGCTCTGTTCTATATCTAAAAAGTCCGTTTATAGCTCCTATTTTTCATCTTCTTCATAGGAAATGATCCAACCCTTTCATCAAACTTCACGTCCTCTTTCGGTACATCCACAAATCTCATTCTGGACTTTTCGGACTTATTCTGTTCCTGATTCACAAAAATGAATATGTTAGTTTTGGTAAATATCTCTGTCTTTTGGTATTACCCCAAATACACTATTCGCTAAATATTTTGAAATGTGTTGTGGTTAAGATTACAGTATCGCAAAAACAGTGGTGAGGGTCTGTCACCTGCTTGTCTCTTCGGAGGTGTTGATGCTTTGTCTAGAATGTTCCACAGTATGGCATTAGACTTATTGGCATTATTATTGTGATATTATCAATTATAGTTCTCACCTCTCACACCTATTATTTACAATATTATTATTTAGGGTTGTCAAAAGTATCGAAAATCAGATACAAATCAATACTAAAACTAGTATTGAAACTAGATACTCGTTTGAGCAGGTATTGATATTAAAAAAGACACAGCAGGACAGACATGAGCCTTTCCTGTGTAGCTTTAGAATGATCTTGAGCTGTATCAGAACTATTATAAGACCACACAGACTAGTATACTCCCATGAACCACTATAATATAAAATGTAATATAAAAGAATGTACTATTATTTAATGTGGAAAATCACATCACTTTTTAAATTATTGTTGTGGTATTGGTATCTAGTCTGTTCCTTAGTATCAAAATTAGTTGTTACAATACTAAAATTTCAAACTCAGAGATGCACCAATACCACTTTTCCCAAAACAAGTATGAGTATTTCATTCTGAGTACTTGCCGATACCAATACATTATTTTTACAGGGTCTTGTTACATGGGTAAATCCAATTAAGTATTTCATTGTATAATTTATTATACTGTTTAATATTTACTACTTCGTCGCTGCAGACTGCACTCCTTGCTAACTAGTAAGGAGCCACTTTTAGCATAACAGTGGGTGTCATCTTTTACCACAGCCACACTTTAAAAAAAAGATATAGCATATCTATATTAGTCAAACTCTGTTTTTCAATTACAATAAGTCACAATGAATACACAAGCAAAGAATCCCCAACACCACTTAGCCACGTTAGCATGCCACTATGTAAACACAAGCACTGTGCTGATATCCTCTGAACTCTAAAAAAATAAATATTTTCATAGTTCATGTGACTGTCACATATGATTAAAACTGGTCTTAATGTGCACAACAGTTAACATGCTTCTTTATGGTCACTTCTTCACTGCTCAGAGTCACTGCTCAGCGCTCACTGCTCAGAGCCACTGCTCAGAGTCACTGCTCAGAGTCACTGCTGGTATCCAGGGTGCGATTTGCCCAAAAAGCAGAAGGGGGGATGATTTTTTTCTTTATATTTAAACATTTATTTAGGTTATTAGGTTATTAAATACGGTTACAAAATCACCATGACTTGAGCTCCTTCTTTGCACATATCATATGTAAATATAGGAGCTAATAGTCGCATCATCAGCACCGGTGCCACTGTCCACTTAATAAACTCCAGCCCTATGGTGCTTATGTCACACAGTCAAATACGAGCATGAAACTTCCCTCCTTTCATAAGATATGCCTCCTGCACGCAACCTGTCAGCACCGGATCATTTCCACGTTTATGTCTCTCCGTTTGTGTGTATGTGGCACCCCAGCTCCGAGCACCGGGTGAGCAAAACAGGGCCGACAATGACGATGCATCTATGCGGCCCTCAATAAAGCAAAGGACGGGTCGGCCACCGCCGGCCTCTCCTAAAGAAGCCCCAGTAGAGGAGAGCTTTTGTGGGCCCCCCCCCAAAAATAAAGTAGAAGAAGGGATCACAAAAACAGAAGCAGAGCGAGGGACAGATAAACCAGAGGGGGGGAATGCCCCCCACCACACCACCACCACCAACCCCAGCAAATCGCACCCTGATGGTATCGGTGTTTCCCTGGACTTTCCTAGACAACACTATTACTATTTAAACCAAGCAAAATGAAGGTTGCATTCACACTGGCTTGTACACCCTACTACTGACAAACTAAAAACTATTATTATTATCTTTATCTAAATATAGTGTGTTTTGACCTGTTGACCCCACACTCTCTCTGAGCATTCACTTTAGTAGGAGTTTGAGTGACTTGTATTCCCACACAGTTTGGCCGCAGCTTTCACTCTCCTCGTGTTTGGCTTGTTCTAGTGCAGACAGCTGCTGCAGAGGGAGATGCATAATTCAGGCCCCACTGTACTTTTCACCCTCCAAACAGACACTTACACTCTGCTAGGGCACAGTATAAGGCAGATCTGTCTGTATAACAACGACTGAAATGCTCCAGAATTGGACTGTGAACTGGGGTAAAAAAGTGATGGTTTTATTGCAGCTGAAAAAATGTTGGGGTCCTGGATTTGAATAAAATTCTTCTTCTTAAATAAGTAGGACTTTATAAGTCTAGAGACAGTGCTTTAGAAAGTTACTAGACTGTCCAGCCAAGGAACTTCTCTAATACTATAAGAGGATGTGAATCTGGTCACCGGTTATATCTCTGAGTTCAGATGGGTATGATTGACAGGTGGATAAGCCAATCAGAGACACACACGGTCTGTATGTCTGTATCAAAAAATATGGCTGCTTACGAAGAATAAAGAAAAATTTCATTGGGGACAAAAAACACCACAGATTTTTGCAGAATCAAGGAGCGAAGCACCAAAATCTCGAAAGTTTAATTTTGTTCAAAATGATGGATGACCAATGAGGTAGAGACAAAAAGGCCATATTGGGTTTAGGAATCAAACCTACTACTTTCTTTCAGTGGTTAGAGCACTTGTCCACCAACTCGAAGGTTGGAAGTTCCATTTCCACTTGGATCAAGGTCTGTAGTTGTTTTCTTAAGCAAGACACTTCACCAGCTTTGCCTTGTATGACTGTGGTGAGTGTTGGTGGTGGTCCGAGGGGCCGATGGCGCACATTGGTAGCCATGCTTCCGTCAGTCTACCTCATGGCAGCTGTGGCTACAAAAGTAGCTAACCTCCACTCAGTATTGTGTGAATGAATAATGACTACAGTGTAGTGCTTTGAGAGGCCTCGACAAGTCTGTGAAGCACATTACAAGTGTAATGCATTATTATTATTATTATTATTATTATTATTATTATTATTATTTCTTGCTGTAAGGCAAGAGTCTTTCTCCCATTTAACGTGTTTTTTTCTTGCTGCAACCTTTTACTCTCCCAGTCCTGGTACCTGCACCTATAGCTCTGTTTCCTCCCTCCATCTCTCTAAATAGTCTCCTAATGTATTCCCATGTGGACTATGAAAAGGTTAGGATGGCATTTTAACCCTGCGGCGCGGCCCACATTTCCAGTGCAAAGGGTCACAGTCCAATGAATGGTGAAGCTCCATCCCCCAGAGGCCCACTAGAGGGAGCAGGGCAAAAAATGGGCCAGGGCAGAGACACTGGGATGGGGTAATGGGCTGTTTAATGTAAAATTCATTTTGAAGGGTTCTGAATGAGTAAGTTTATGGTTAAGAAGCAGACATTCACATTCATAAGGCCGATACCGCGAGGGTTTATGGCATACAAGTTTAATGTGGTGTGTCTAAACAATTCATGGTATTTTTAAGCAAGGATATAAAGGTGTAATGGTCTTGGTCTTGTAAAGTATAAAATGTGGAATTTCATAGTAGTATTTAGAAAAAAAACAAAAACATGAAGGATTATGTTTACTATTTTATTAGTGTCATAATCGTAAGTGCAGTTATTTTGATTGACACCTTTGGTTAAAAACTGCTGTGTAATAAAATCTTAAGTACATTACACTACCTAACAATACAAGTCATATAATTTATTTTCATTATGCTGTTTTAAATTGTGCAGTAACTGTAGAGCAATAGACATACTTAAGTAATACTTAAGTATTTGGTCTCTCTCATTTTAACTCAGTTTTTAAGTTTTTGACCTTATATTACTTACATGGGATTATAGTGAGGTAAGGGATGGCATCTGGCATAAAAACCTCCCTGTAACAACACCAATAAGTACTTACACATGGGGCAAGGAGAAAGGATTATTATCACTTAGTACACTGTTGAAACAAACTATACGCTACCATGCTTAAAGGGCCCATATTACTCTATTTTCCAATCTATGTTATAATGTTGTTTATTATAACAATGTTGTTCATTCACACATGTTTAACACACAAACCCTGCATAGAGTTTTTCTCTCAAACTGAAAACACACCGTTCCACCTTGTGATGTCATGTGGTAATGCAGGTGCTCCACTATGTTTTTAAATTCCATACACCTTCATTAGAATCATTTGGATGATTTCAGCCCTGGAATTGCCAATCTCAACTGCCCAAAAGGTCAAAAGGTGTTGACTGTTTATATGAAAACTACTGCTTCAGGACATCACAAGGTGGAGCAGGGCATTTTGAGCTTTGGAGATGTAGAGAGACTGATAATAGAGTGTTACTACATGTGTGAATGAAACAAAACACAACTCCAGGAACGTTTTTCATGAGGTTATAACATTCTAACATGGCTTAAAGCTCATGAGAGTCAATTTTGTGTAACATAGGACCATTAAAAACAAGCATGTAGTCAATATATTGATTAGTCTTGTCAAAAATAATCAATACCCAGGCATTAAAGCAACAAGATACTGATTTGAGCTTGCCTGACCAGCCAGTCTCTCTTCCTGTTCAGATGATGAGTTTTCTTGATAGTGGCAACATTAAATGAACTACAAATATTTAAGATGAGTATTACGCCATTGTCTAAATATATCTTGTGGTATCGAAATTTGTTTTGAGTATTGAGACTTTTCCTTAGAATCAAAATTGAGTTTGAAATCTTATTATTGTGATAACATTAATATTGATCACAAAAGGTAAAGACACAGTATTTAACTTTGTGGAAATGGCACCTCATCTGTATGATTCCATGGAAACATAAAGCTAAAACCATACTTTGGAACATTCTCCATGGACATAAGTTACATGATGACATCAGGATCAGAAAATCTTCCTATGAGACTGACCTGGTTTGACTGCACCTTTCTGGGACTTGACCTTTTCAACAGGACTGCCCCGTGACGAAATCAAACACCCCTCTTCACTGGAGCACATAGTATCAGTCCAGCTCATGTTTAAGATGATAGATGTGGAGTGCCTAAAGCTACATTATTAAAAACATAATTATTGCAAAAATTGCAAATGTCACTCAAAAGATACTTGGATGCTGGATATTGATTTTGAAACATGGCAACTATTTATTACCTGTCATTTCAACCAGGAGACAAAGACAAATGTGTATGATGGATGGTTTATTGATTGTGTTTAAATCCTGGCAGGTAGAGACGTCGGTGATAAGATGATAGGAGAGTATGATAGATTTGTTGGGGAAATATCTCCATTCAGGGTCTAGACATTGGTGTTGGTGAAGAGGAGGAGGAGGAGGCTGCAGAGGAGGGTTGTGGTGAAATTTACAAGTGGCTTGAGAGTTGATCGGTAAGGGAGAGGCAGGAACAAGGTAGAGCCCACTGTTGTACTTTGGTGTTAGGGTCTCTCATTTGTGTTGCCAGTTTCAATGCTGTAATCCAGTTGGTTTAAACCTAAAAAGACTCTCTCTGATCTGAATCATCAGTACCTAAACCCCAGCTCAGTCAGTGAATTCTGGAGGTTCTGAGCTTTCACATGAGGCATGGCCTGTCCAAATACTGAGAATGAGAAAAACTTGTATGTGTCCTAAATATTTTATTTATTGACCTTTTATATAACCAGGAAAGTCCCGCTGAGATTTGGAATTTCTTTTTAAGGGGAGCCCTGGCCCCAGAGGGGACTCTATTGTACGTGCTTTTAGTGGTAGGGGAAGAGTTGAACCCTTCATACTGTGAGGCGAAAGCACTAACCGCTGTGCTACTGTGCTGCCCACGTGGGTTAAGGCACTGGCAACTCAGGTTCAGTTGTGATTGTAGTACTATACAGTTCCTTTAGGACTACACTTATTTTGCATTGACTATTGCATTATATTGTCAACAAAAAATGTTTTGTTATTATAATTGTGGTATCAAAATCAATATTGAGTAATGAGCCTTCACCTTAGTCTTGAAATCACGTTTGAAAATCTAGTATCGTGACAACACTACTGTCCTCCATCTTGAATGTAGTTTCAGCTGCAGATCCATAGCTCAGGATCGTTCCATGAGTGCAGTGATAGAGATGTATGAGTATTTCTTGTCTTAGTCATTGATCTAACATTACAGGTTGTGAAGGTTGTGGGTTGGATTCCTGGGAGTGTACATTCCCTCCTTATGTTAACTATAGTTTCTCCCAGCTTGGTGAAGAGGCGACTCAAAATTGCCCATAGTAAATGAATGAGAGTGACTGATTGGATACAAAACTAGCAACACATCATTACTAATGGCAAATAATGAAATAAAGTACATGTGTTTCATTAGTGACTTTACAGAGGAGATAATGTATGCAATTTAGTTTTTGATGTGCCCAGTCCTGTGCTGTATCTGACAGGCCATATGGTGCTTTTAACTCATCCATATGGAGAGACCTACAGAGAAAGTCTTTTAAAGGTTACGCACTAATGGAAGGTGTGGGGAAAGTACCACCTTGTATGGGTTAGTGATGCCAAGTTTATCAAAGCATCTTCATTTTATTTGCAGTATAAAAATACTTGTTAATTACAGTCTCCACACATCTGGTCATAACATTTCTAAGTGTTGTGATATTTTTTTAAGTGAAACATTGCACCACAATGAACAAAAAAAATATGGTGCAAAATTTGAAGGTAAACAAATGTGTATATGTTTGAGTCATTTACAGATTTAAGCTAACGTGTTTTGTAGCATCAAAGTTAGACAACTAAATACTTTTTAGTTTTAAATATTACTATGTCTCTCGGGTGGCCTAGGAGTGCCTTGGGGTCCCACTGGAGGAGCTGGAGAAAGCGTCTGGGGTGAGGGAAGTCTGCGAGTCCCTGCTTAGACTGCTGCCCCTGCGACTCGGCCCGGATAGGTAGAATAAAATGGATGGATGGACAAAAAAGTATTTAGTTTAGTGATCTCTTGTGGCTGGAGTTTGTAGCCAATATGGCACAGAAAATAAACTAAAGAATCAAACTATTTATTTACTTTTTTATGGCTTATAAAACACACCATTCACACCTGAACAAGAGAATACCTGGTTTCTTTATATACCTGGGTGTGTTCATGGTACTGGCACTATTCTTATTATGTGTTCATGTCAATGCCTTTGTGGAGGTCTGTAGTCTCTAACAATAGTGAGCAGGATTACAATATATTTACAACAGTATGTCTGAGCTCTATTGTAAATCCTGTGCTAGCCTCTTTTTTCCCCACTCT
>KN470173.1:30463-48175 GCA_000787095.1 Periophthalmodon schlosseri
CTCCTCCCTCTCTCTTTCGTATACGTTACTATCAGTAGCTCATCACGTGAACAATGGTGCTTTGTCTTTTATTAATGAGCCCAGCAGACACACAGAGACTCAGTGATGCTGCAGGACTGTGTGATCTCACTGAATGAGGATGGAGCTGATGGAGTTTAGCAGCAGTGACAGTGGTTTAGTTGCGTGTAATGTACGGCGCCGCAAAGGGGGGAGTCGCCATGGCAACCTCTGAAGTTTCACACGGTCACATGACTTACTCATCCCCCTCTCTCTTCATATCAAAGCTTCATTCAAGTGTAAACATCTCCCCATATTGACAGCCTCACCTAAATCGCGTCAATGTGTTTTTAAGGTTCAATTCTTAGTTTGTGAAGATGGTGACATAATTTTGTGCAAGAAATTATGAAATACTCATATTTTATTATTATTACTTTAAATGCTAATAATTTTCCCATTTCTGATTTATCTGTCTTATCTTATGCCATTTATTATGCCATGTATCAAAATCTATGTTTGGATTTTCTGTTTGCATTTCATTTTTAGCAAAATATATATATATATATATTAAAAAAATCTATTAATTA
The DNA here is from genome assembly GCA_000787095.1 of Periophthalmodon schlosseri. NCBI lineage: Eukaryota > Metazoa > Chordata > Actinopteri > Gobiiformes > Gobiidae > Periophthalmodon > Periophthalmodon schlosseri. The sequence continues at coordinate 31,048 of KN470173.1, forward strand.
TTATTTTAGTATTTTTATTATTTATTTTATATATTTATTCATTTCTTTGTTACTGACATAAGCATTATGTAACGTAAGTGAGTATGAAGTTCATATAGGTGTGATTGACAGGTGGATTAGCCAGTCAGGGACATGCATGGTCTGTTCGTGTCAAAACAAATATGGCTGCTTACGAGAAAAAAATGATGGAAAAAATATGACAGACGGCAGAGAAACATCACGGATTTCTGTAGAATCAAAGAGCGAAACACTAAACTCTGTTAATCTGAGGTGAGGGAAACATGATTTTGTTTTTAAATAATAGGTGACCAATGAGCTCCTTGGTTTCACATGTGCCACTGAAATAAAGAAATCTGATTGCACAGTTGTGTTTGATGAAGCTGCATTATGTCACATTGTTCACCCCTTTCTTGTAGTAAATGTACTATCCTCCTGTGTTGGGAGTTTAGTGTGGCTCCGACATAAGGCTAATAAAGTGCATTATCAGATCCGATGGGAGCACATGTGACACGTGGGACATAACATGTAAATAATTCAGCTGCGCTACAATGTAAAGTGCATTTCACACCAGTGTTGTTTAAGCTTTAGGTCAGAGCCGAACACAGGAAGCAGCGGGTTTAAACAGTTCATGGACAACGATCGGCTCAAGAAAAATAAATAGAAAGATAATGAGGCAGATCTATATACGGCACACATGGAGGAGCAAGGCCATTTCAGAAACAGGGTCAGGGAAAATCTATTGGCAATGCAATATCCACATGTGCAATTTATAGCCGGCTTAACCCCTATAGTCAGTCTGAAATAGGTCTGCAAGTAAACATAAAGTTATGGAATATCACTTCTTTTTCTCATATCTCCTTTTCTCACTTTGTTTGTGTTGCAATAACAATATTATTGCAATTTTTGAAGGTACAGTATGTAACTTTATGGAGGTAGAATGTTACCTGCAAGATTCTATGGAAATAGAAAGTAAACTATACTTTGGAGTCTTCGATAACTCAAACTAGGCTGCAAAATCACAGTCTAAAACACAGAATGCTAATACTTACTTATTTACTAGGTAATACTTACTAATACTAGGTACTCCTGACCTGGAAGGATTATAAAGTGCAGACATAAAGTTCACCATAACCTTCACGTATTCACTTTTGCCTCACAACAAGAAGGTTCTGGGTTTGGTGGGGCCTTTCTGTGTGAGTTTGCACGTTCTGCCTGTGTCGGGGTGGGTTTTATGTGGGTACTCAGTTTCCCTCATCAACCTAAAACATGCACAATATAACCCTGCACTGTCCAGGTACTCATTTCTAACCTAAAACATGAACATGGCTAATTCTGTTGCCTGGTACACTTGACCAAGCATTGCTCATGATGTGGAAATGGGTCCTGGTTTAACCCTTGAAGCATGGGTCAAATGCAGTTTCTTTTTCCTGTGGGAACAATAACCTTGACGATAACATTTGCTTTTCCACTGCACATTATGAGGTTTCCTTGGTGGTATAATTCCTTTACTTGAAATTTTACTAGGTGATGAATTTAAAACCCATCACTGTATGAAAAAGTAGGTAGGCCATCGCTATCTGTCAGAAGAGAACACTGCTTGATAGACGGCCTGAATATCTCACCTGCTTGTTAATCATTGATTACGTGAACTTTTAATACAAGATCTCATGATTATATAAGACTAAAAACTGGCCGCACCAGAACTAAAATGGGAAAAAGGGCTGTTGACTGTTTTGCTTCCCCTTTAAATGGACTTACATACTTATTTGTTTAGTTTGTTTGTATTTTCTGTATTTGAACAGGGCACCCAAAGGAGATTCTGAGTGTAATCATTGGGCTCTCCCTGTATAAATAACGATAAAGAAGTAGAGAAGAAGAAATGTTATGCTAGTCCGCCTTCACTCTTTGCATTGTTATAGGTCTGAAACACCATATAAGTACTGCGTATGTTTTGCTCGAAAAGTCTCCAAACTGAAACAAAAGCTGAGACCACATATAAATTAGTCTGCTTGACAATTTTCACTTCATTAGCTGACTGTCGAGAATCTCACTGCACAGCCTTATGTATTCAAATCAGCACATCCCTATATTACATTATGCGCGCGTATAAAACAGTGGGGGTATATGTCTCTGCATTCACTCGCGTATATTAAAACCATCTGGTACATTTTAATGAGACATCCCCGCGGCAACAAAACTGTACATCTACACGTCTTTATCTAGTCATACACATGTTGAGTTCTGTAATCCAAAGCCATGATTGTTTTGCTTGTAACAATACCACTTGAGGGAGTTCCCATATGAAAGGTTTAACTGTGTGACAAACCGATTGGGCGACGCAATGCTTAAAAGCTTGTTGAAGTTGTTTACTTAAATGACTATCATCAGAGCAAAGCAGGCGTCATTAGCACTTTCTCTGGCTAATACCGACTAATTGCGTAGCCACTGCTCATAAATATTCAGACTCAAAGCTCAGTGTGTTTTTGTACAGGCGTGACGATTGGAAGCCTTAATTGGAGGAGTGTATGGAGTAGAGCAGACCATACGTGCTGCAGAATTGCTTTGGTTCATTTAGAAGTAAGAGTGGATTTTCCGTGTGGCTCCTATAGCGTCTTTGAGCATCCCCGTACGTGCCTTAATTATCTTCTAGGGGCTTTATATTTTATTCTAAAGTAAAGTGTTCGATGAAGTGCATGATAAATATTGCTATGAGTGATTTAAGATATGAAAGTTGCTGGTTAGATTCTCAGGTTGTGGATGCTGTCACTGTTGGTTAGGGTTGTCAAAAAATAGACACCCAGATAACAGTGGTGGAACGTAACAAAGTACAAGCAGTAAAGTACTCCACTTAGAGTACAATTTTTAGGTAAATTTTACAGTAGGCACTTTTTACTTTTACTTCACTACATTTTTTAACTCAACTGAAAAGTAAAGCGTACTTTTGATATGATCTGAGGGGTTGTTTCGATTTGAGTGGTCGTTTTTACCATGTTTTTGAGTTCAAGCTTCAGCTTTGAGCAAACACAGATAAATACACAAAATTCATAAGAAAAGTTAATAAATTGGTTCGTATTGCAACTGTTGACTAAAATCTGTATCATTTTTTTAATTAGTATCACTGCATGTAACTTTTTTTTAACAAAATCTGAGAGTAAAAAGTAAAAGTATTTCCCACAAAGTACATTTTTAAATGGGAACTTTAATACTTTTACTTCAGTAGATTTTTTTCATGTGATACTTTTTACTTGAGCAACTTTTTGTCTCTGTATCTGTTATTTTATGTAACAAAATTGAGTACTGTGCAATAAACACTGAAACTAGTATCAAAATACATTCTAATTTGAACAGCTATCAGTACTGAAAAACTATAAATTATATAAACTGGACAAAATTTGACCTTTCTTGAAGAAAGCATTCTCTTGATCTATATCAGAATCACATGATAAAGAAACTAGGGTTTAAGGTTCAAGGCATCTTTATTATCCCTGTGGGGCAATTTGAGTTGAAAACTATATTCTAAAGAAAAAACATGTTTTTATTATCATTGACATCAAGTATCAACACACTGAAAACATGATGACCTCCATAGACACAAGTTTGGCAAAGTTACAGGTCAGATCTATGGAGACTCTTTATCAATGCAAGATTTTCAATGAACAAACTGCTTTTCTTGGTATTGCTATTACTTTAAGTTTTCAATGCATTTTACATATATTTCAAAATTGTATTATGTTGAATATTTATAAACATCGTGCCTTACTTTTTAGTATAGGCTCTGTTAAAATCCGCTCTTGCGACTTATACTATCTATTGAAGTGCTTCTATGGTGCCACAAAAGAGACGTGCCATATAATTAAAGTGGCCATTAAGTCTGTGTTAATGTGATGGGGATAAAAAACAACTAATGACCTCACTGCCCACCTCGTTGCTATGGTTACTCATCAAATTAGACACAACTTAAACTGCCAGTGCCTTAAACTGGATCAATACATGCCATAGACTGAGAAGTGTTTCGCGTCTATCTTCTCATTACTAACCTGTCTGTCATCCCTGATTTTAATTGAATGGAGTGATGTAGAGGACATTTAAACTGCTAATTGCTTTTTTAATGTATTGAGCGTTAAGGAAAGGTAAAAAAAGACTCATTGATTAAGCTGCAGCCTTCTGATTTTAGTGTCACCAGGATCGCCTCCGCAGTGGAAGCCATTATCTGGTCCTAATGGGAAGATGGAGGTGTCCCAATGTGTTTGATAAAGTGTAAGTGAAAAGTGGAAACTGTTCTTGCTATTCAGTGAATTCAGGATTACAAAACAAATAATTTAATCATTTAAATCATGAATGAGTGGTAATGAATATTTCTAACTTTCAATTGCCTATTTTGAACTGTTTGGACTCTTAAGTATTGGTATTCCTGATCTTTGAGCACATAAGCTACACAGTTGCCAGCACATTGTGGAGTGAAGCAGTTTAAATAAAGCTAAAAGCAATAGCTGCTAACTTAGTTTCATCTTAGTGCATGCAAATATCCACCCAGAAAAGCTGAGTTGGCAAAATATGGCTTCGTAATCATTATTGATCATATTAATTGCCAGTTGAACCATATTAAAATGGTTCCTTAACTGACCCCTTGTGGTTTGAGTATGTATTGCAGTAGCCTTTTTGACTTGTACATGCACACCAGGGATTCTCAAGTAGCTAGTTGGGGTAAACTTTTCATGCATAAATTTAAGGTTGTTTTCGTTCTTTGACAGAATGATCAGACCCTGAACATTTTTCCTTTGCACCATTTGAATTTTATCCAACCAGTGTAATACATGTTCATATTTCTACACTAACCTTTGCAGCAGACAAGTTGCTATTTAGTTTGGTCAGTGAGGCCTATTTTTTGTGCTGTCAAAAGCGTGGCTTGTTGACATAAAATGAACACTAATATAAGCAGTGAATAAAGCTCTTACTAACTCCCGTAGTGTTACATTATGCATTATGTTTAATTTGTTTGTTTAGATTAGCAGTGTCTGTGATTCACCAAAGTGGAAGTGCTTTTAGACTCCTACACATGGCTTTAAAAGGTAATTATTAAAGATGATTTTTATCCATTAAAACGTGTTTGGAAAAATATAGAGTGCACTTAGTTTTAAGGTAGTTTAAGGTAGAAGTTACAGGTCAGATGCCGAGGCGACCCTGGTCTTATTAAGAATGCATATTTTTCAACACAATAAAGAATCTGTAATTGAATAAATGCACAATAGATAAATGTAATGCCTTGCTGTGGAACTTTCCCAGCAAAGCAATTTGAATTCACTGTTAAAAAAAATCTAATTCATTCTATATTAACTAACTTGCGCCCATGCTCACTTCCTATTAGGAACGTGATTACTAACGGGTTAATTATGTCCATTTATATATACAGTCTGTGCTCTCTATTCATGGGTTCCAGCGTCCAGTTATATACAACATTTTGAGAGCTTTTTCCCAAACAAACAATATAATACATGTATTTATTTTAAATTGATAATCTTTATGTCAACTGTCCTAATTTCTCATCATTCTCAAACCCACGGGTACACTGCAGATGCTTAGCTCTTGCAGCCTTTTTATCCAGATTCATACATATATCTGTGTTAAATTATACAGTATAAGATATGGAGATTCTTTCATGTGGAGGCTAACTCATTCTCCACACTCATGCATACAGATAGCACTGGTTTCTTAAGCCCGTGTCGGCGGCATATTGCAAAGGCGACCGTGCTCTGATCCAAACCATGCAAGTCCTCTGCCTCAGCATGTAATGAGAGCTCCATCAATAAACATCACAGGCTGAAGGCTCCAAGTCGAGATACAATCGGTAAAGACAGAGAAATCGAATATTCTTTCCAATAGGTAGCCTTCATGACATTCTGATGGCGTAGTTTCAGATGGAGGGCAGGGGCCATTATAACTCTATGGAAGAAATATTAAAAGGTGCATTATGTAACCTTTCTGACAGAGGGCCCATAACCTGCTTGTCTCGTGACAATGTTATTGCTTTGCCTGGGAATGTTCCACTGTATGGTATTAACGTATCTATCTATCGTTTATTCATTTACTGTGTTTTTATTACCTAAAATACTGGTTTGGTGGTGTTATTTGCTTGTCTCCATGGATATTGATAAATATTATGCCATACCATGGAGAAAGGAAGGTTTTGGACCTCCACCGGGAAAGTTACATAGTGCCTCTTTAAATGCACTTATGTTGAACCAATTGTTAAAGCAAATTTGTGAACCCAGTCTCTTGCACATATGTTGAACCAATTATTAGAGACTGGGTTCACAAATTTGCTTTAATTCCTTTCAACAAATTTCTAATAGAGGAGATAGTGAACGTTGTGGCAGTTTTTGTTTCATATGGGTAGGACCAATAATTACAGAGATATTTAAGGTCCTATAAAGCTCACAAGAGGCAATTTTGTGTGATAAACAGTGTTATAATGTTGTTACCTCATCAAAAACATACCTGGAGTTGTGTTTTGTTTCATTCACACATTTGAGTAAGCCTTTATTATTAGTCTGTCTACATCTCCAAAGCTTAAAATGCTCTGTTCCACCTTGTGATGTCATGAAGCAGTAGTTTTCAAGTTAACAGCTACTTTTACCTTTTGTTCAGTAGAAATTGTCAGTTCCAGGACTGAAATTATCCAAATGATTCTAGTGAAGGTGTATGGAGTTTGTTAAACATGTGTGAATGAAACAAAACTCCAGGTCTGTTTGTGATGAGGAAACAACATTATAACATAGATTATAAAAACAGTGTAATATGGGCCCTTTAACCATAAACCTTGCAGGACAAAAATTCTAACAGTTAAAAGATTTGACCATAGAATTCTGGACCTGCCCTTCAGCTTCAATTTTAAAAAGTGCAGTTTAACAATGTTGTGATGTCAAATGAACCCAACCTATAAACATCGAGATGACGACGGCTGAGATGGATGAATTGAAAAGTCTGGCTGTTCTGCAATGTTCTTCAATGGGGACACTAGTAAATCCTATACATAAAGATTTGAAGGCTTTTGATTGGTTGTTCTGTATCAAAGGGCTGAAAAACCACATGTCCTCTACAACTCCAAAGCGTGAAAAATGTGGTTTACTACTGCCATAAAATATTCAGCGAGGATGTGGAGGACAAACCAGTAAAGTAAACAGTTTCTCTCAGTACTAGCAGCAGCAGTGCATTCTGATTCATGGCTGGCATAAAAGAGTAGTGTTGTCACGATACGAAAATTTCAAACTTGGTTTCGATACTAAGGAATAGACTCGATATACCGATTCTGATACAATAATGATAATAAAAAAAAAACTAAAAAAAAAAACACTCTTTAGACAACAGAATGTGATTTTCAATATTAAATAATAGTACTTTCTTTTATATTATCAGAACAAGTATAAGACCTTGTGGTACAGTTCAAGATCATTCTAAAGCCATTCAGGAAAGATTCATTTCTGTCCTGTGAAAGTGACCTTGTTAGTATTGATACCTGCTCAAATGAGTATCTAGTTTTGATTGTGTCCATAGGCAAGACACACACACACACACCACATTCATGCTAGGCGATGTGGGTGAAGTGTTGGTGGTGGTTGGAGGGGCCGATGGCACAGACTGGCAGCTTCGCTTCCGTCAGTCTGCTCCAGGGCAGCTGTGGTTACAATAGTAGCTTACGACCACTGAATAATGCACTGTAAAGCGCTTTGGGTGTCTTGAAAGGCGCTATATAAATCCAATGATTAATTAATAAATAAATTAACCCTATAAGAGAGAGAGATTAAAGCTTGAAAATATGAATTGAAGATTAGTTTGAAATGCCAAATATTCCAGTGTCATGTTTTGGTATTCTGTCTTTGTGCACAGGGGCTATGGGGCTACAACCCAAGCAAGGACAAATGAAGAGTCTCATTCATAATTTATATCAAATGTTTTTGGATTTGACAATTTGGTTCAAACATTTTATAAAGGAGCAATAATAATAAAATAATACATTGTCAGTGCATACATAATTCAAAGGTCTAAGGGACAAATACTTTTCACATCTATGCGAAAACAAGCAAGAGCTTTTCATACTGATTCCATTGTATTTTGCCATGAAATATCCCAAAGCTAAAAGCACAAATGTTGAAGTGGATCATTTCTATAATTTACTAGACCCACAAACTCTGAATTACACCAAAAATTTGCATTTTAACAATAGTACTTTTATCTTCCCCCATCTGTATTAAATATAGAGCCCCATAGAATGTTGTGTTGGCATCTGAAACCCAGCAATATCGTATTCATAAAACTAGATGTGGAAATGTGTAAAGATTTGTTGTCAAAGTTCACTAAATGCCTCACTGAAGACTATTTTTATCCTGTTTACACTGCGACTTTGTGAATATGAGCTGATTTATTGCAGAAATTCACATTTTTATGATAAAGATGTTCGCTTCTGGAGCTGTATCTGTGGTAATGGGATTGTCTCCACTCTGGCAGATGTCTGTACGTTCTCAAAGCCCTGCAGCATTTGTAAATGTTTTATTCAAGATGCTTCACACCACCACAGCTCTGAGAAGATCTGCATATGAGTCCATTATGTACACAGCTCCAGTCTGAAACGTTGAATCATATTTGAGGTAGCTGCAAATTATTAGCAGTTGTAAAATATGTGTAGGTATGAGAAAACCAGTGGATTCTGTAACATTGAGACTTTAAAGTTGTATTTACTTTGAAGTTCCTGTATTACACAAAATTGACTCTTGTGAGCTTAAAACCATGTTAGAATGTTGTTTCCTCCTCAAAGTGGAGTTTTGCTAAGTGCTAAAAACAACTAGAATGCTAACAGCACACTGCCTGGTTCTCAGACGATAAAACACTTGATAATTAGATTAAGAAATTTGGCTAAAATACATGGAAATTATTCAGGTACAGCCACTTTAATATTCAAAGTCCATCTTACCTCTGCCCACTTCACACTAGTTGAAAATGCCATGCAGATTACTCCCTCTGTATTTACATATCATATACAGGCAGCTAGCACCTTAGCATCATACAACTGCACACGTAGCTTTTTTTTAGTGGTGTCTCAGCCCCATAAAGCTGTCAAGTGCTGGGCCGGTGTACGTGCTATGCAAATGGAAGTCTGTCAAATACCTCCTCCACTGCTGATAACATAGTACAGAGCCTGAGTGTACGGGATTATAAACTGCATGAGGTGTACTCTCCTAAGGGCGCACAGGAAGGGATCGATGCTAGGAGCCTTTTTGATCCCGGGCCAACTCTTGTGGTCTACACAGCGGGGCTTTGACTCACTCAGAATGCACTGTCTAAATGTACTGCGCATTTTAAAGTCCACTTTCTATCACCGGCTAATCTTTAAAAAGGACTTTGATATGTATATGTTCTACAGCAGAGCCAGCAGGTCAATCTTGTGATAGAAATTTTAGTGCTTTTGAAATAAGTAGCGCGGAAAGACTCTGCTGTGGGTTTGGCACGTGGACGCTGCTGATGTTAGATGATAAAATGTTCATTAGGCAAGATTTAGATAGGGCCAAACACCACTTTAAATAAATGTACTTAGCCAACAACTTTAGTGCATAGCGAACTTTATTTTTGGATGAATTTTCAAGTTATATAGTTGATATATTTTACTTTAATGAGAAGGTATTTTGCAAAAAATTTGGAGCTTTCTACTGTGTTATAACGTTGTTCCCTCATCAAAACATTCCTGAAGAGGTTTTAGATGTCATCCATGCATGTTTGAGGAATTTAGCAATCTCTCCCAGGCCCTATTTGAACCCTCCTTATGGTTAGCAGTACAATCCTATCCAAAAGCTCAGCCCTAGCCATGTCACCCATGTTCCCATACAGCAATTTTCCATTAATATACAAAAACATGATACAAAACAATACACTACAACTTCACAAACCTGATGCGATGTGCAGTAGTTTCATTAGCCTATTGCACATTGATTGCTCTCTGTGCTAAGTCACTCCCCTTCAGAGCGCTATCATGCAAAGCATCAAAAATAAAATTGAAACTTGTAACTTGTAATATGTTAGTATGTTGTTTCCAGTGAATATAGCATTTTCAAAACAATACAAGGTAACATGGTGATCTAAATATTATGTGTTAGCAGTTAATACCCCATAGAAGTGTAATACCCGCTCTTTAAAAGGTGTATTTTGTCAGAGTAAGTTAAAGTATTCTTTCTTCTAGGTCCCGGCAAACTGCTTTGAGCTTTGCATTTCTGCCACCTTATGCCACCTTATTATAATGGCATACTTAACTGTTGTAGAAACATTTGATGCATTTGATCCATCCTTCAGTATCACTGGGGCCAGATTTTGAGCCTAGAATGTGAAGACTACCTTTGAGTTTTCTGTAATCAAGCTAGACACATGGAGAACAAGCAACGCCGCCTCACAGAAACCTTCTTTCTATGAAGTAAATGTTATTATTACTAAGGTACAAAACTATTTTTCCATGTTTAATAGAATGGGAAGCCTTTTCTTTAGAAGTGTGTCTTCATTGAGAGAAGATTTTGAAATAAATTGTAATAATAAAGCACAGCAGACAATAGTGCGTCATTTATATTTCATTTTGAACAAAACAGGAACAATTCTCTTTACAAATCAATATCTTTTAACTTTCCTCTGTTCTCTTTAAGATTTTTTTTAACTTTTACAAACTCGTAGCTCTCATTCGGCTCATGACTACTGTTTTATAAAATTAGATACATTTAATGCCATACTGTGGAATATTCCATCTCCATGGAGACCAGCAGGTGATCCAGCCAAGTTACAATTAGGCCTGTCACGATAATTATTATGCCAACTTATTGTTCAATGATAGCTGGAACAATATATTTTGGGACTAAATATTTATCGTGAGTACTTTTTATTTTCTTATATTTGCAAAAGTGGGGAGATTTTGTGTATTTTTGTTGTAATAAGATAAGATTTGAGCTGCGGAGGGGCAAATTAGTCCCTTTTATCACTAATTATTGGTACATTCTGTATTGTTGGAGCTTGTGTCTTTTAATGAAACAGTCTGTTTAGAAATGGTTTCCTGGGATTATCTTGAATTATTTAAACCTTAATTAGTGACATAAAGTAGTTTCAGTATTATTGTTTATCTCAATATTTCTCTGTAGCAGTATATCGTGCTTCAAAATTTGTTATGATGACAGGTCTAGTTACAGGTCAAGTCTGTGGAGAGGTGATCCTGCACACAGTGTGAATGTGTTTTTCAAGGTATTTTAGCCAAACAATCACCAGTAATTGAATACAAGACAGATTGGTTTAATGCTATACTGTGGAACTTTCTAGACAAAGCAATAGCATCTCATTGGATACAAGTAGGTGGCATACCATCCACCAGAAAAGTTACAGTGTGAACCTTTAAATTGTTTAGGATATTGTGGCTCAAAAAGACAATAGATAGAACCAAATTATAACATCACTTTCTACATTATGCATCATACTCTGCATCTTTTCTAAATACAATAGTAAATATTATTAGATTGGCCATTATATAAATGCACTAAACTATAAACCTGTCAGCCACCCCCTCTGTGATTCTGTGCCTGTATATGGGTCAGTGCATGTGAATGGACTGTCATGCAGCTCTGATCCAGCCCTGGAGCTGGTCCCTCGTGGGGCAATTTGTTTGGGCAGGTGTGAAAACAAACAAACAACTGCCACAGAACATTTAAACAGGGACGGGTCTGTTGTTTGTGTTCTAAGGTTTAAAATGTGGCAGAAGTCTGTCTGCTGATACATGAGAACTGTATTGATTTTAAAACCTGGCAATGCATTATATAAAGGGATTTATCCATCTTCACTTTAAAGTAAAAATGTCAGATCACAATGAGATCATCACACTGCTTACTGTTAAAGAGATGATGATGAGATGTTTTTCTGTAGAATGTAGCTTTTCAAACACACACACACACACACAGGCATTTGTAACCCACTCCTTCTATTCAGGTTTTGAAGGATTTCGTGAAGACCTTTACCCATTCAAAAGATATAATATTTTGATTTGAACTGCATTATTGCTTTAACAACCGAGGATTGCTGCCATGCCAAATTCTTCAAATCGGGAAGGAATCCTATGCATGAAACCCATGCACTGGTGAGCCTCTATCATGCTCTGAGTGTGTGACAGAACTAACCAGAGTGTGAACCCTCAGGAGAAGCAGATAGTGTAGACTTTGACAAATTTAAATAATCCACAATGGACATTATTTGGGCACAGAACACACATTGTGGTTATAAAATGTAAAATAATTAAAGTAGCAAAAGACTGGCAAAGATGCATCAATTACAGATTTTTATATGTACAAAATAAAATATAATAAGTATAAAATATATCAAGGCTATGCATGAGGAAGGGTAATGAAATACGTGGCAAAGAGGAAAATATTTTGCCTGGCAAATCCAGAATGATATCTCTCTGTATTTTTTATACAGATTGATATCAGTCTGGTCCCCACGTGCTCCGTTGCGTCTCAAGCCCGGTTAAACATGATCGTGCAATCAGATTAGTTTTTTTCTGTGACACATGTGAAACAAAGGAGCTCATTGATCACAAATTTATTCAGAATAACAGAGTTTAGTGCTTCGCTCATTGATTCTGCAGAAATCTGTCATTTGATCAAAATTTATTCAGAATAACAGAGTTTAGTGCTTCGCTCATTGATTCTGCAGAAATCTGTGACGTTTTTCAGCCTTGTGATTTTTTTTTTTTCTTTATTATTTCTGATGTGGATGGACCATGTGCGTCCCCAATCGACCTGTCAATCAAGGCTATTTGAAAACAGGGACATTCACCGGTGACCAGACTCATGTAATAGATAATCATGTGCCATTTCAAAGCTAGGATTTTCTTGCTTGGGATCCAGAATACACTTTTTCAATACTTTACATAAGACTTGAGTTGTTGTACATTTGTATGGAGTATGAATTTAGTCCTGTATTGTTCACTGTAGGATAGTTCTAATAACTTCTTAAATAACTAGCGATTGTACAGAAATAGTGAAACTGTTAAAATTGTAATGTAAACATCATTAACTCTATATATCAACAACCCTACTTTACCGTTGTACTTAATTGGCTGAATTCATGACTGAATACCAGGATGTCTGTGTTGAATAATATAATCAACATAAAAACCTCTTTATTTGTCTCTACACCACTCCTTAATACCGCAGAGGAAGTCCCTGCCTCAAACTGTAATTAACACCAATGGAAAATTAGCTTGGTGGGCTCCCATAAGAGCACTATACACACTAGTACCCTATAGTTTTGACTGCGTTTCATAAAGTGTTTTTCCTCGGGCCTCTTTGCGATCTCACCTCCTCAGCACTTCCCCAGTCAGACAGGGAGCCCAGCTGGCCATGGCTCCATTGTATAAAGTGGTGCCGCGTAGATCAATGCACACTCTAGCCCTGCTCACATCACAGTATTAGGTTTGGCCATTAGGAGAGTGCTCGGCCTCACTGTTCACTGCGGCTCTATAGAAGCATATAGGGGCGTATACTACAGGTGACACGGGGACAGTATCGTTGGCTCTTTGTATTGATCTGGCTCTGATTGTTTTCCAGTTAGACGGGACGCTCTTTGGGGAAGCCACCGGTGAAATATGATGCTGAATAGTGGATAAAGAGATGCTGTGGGTGGGGCTTTCATTCAACAACACAGATGACACAATTCTAGTTGTTTAAAGGTCCTATATTACACAAAATTGACCCTTGTGAGCTGTAAGTCATGTTAGAATGTAGTTACCTCCTCAAAAACATACGTGGAGTTGTGTTTTGTTTCATTCACATGTTTGAGTAACCCTTTATTTTTATTCTGTTTACATCTCCGAAACTCAATGCTCTGTTCCACCTTCTGATGTCATGAAGTGGTACTTTTCAAGTTAACAGCTACCTTTTACCGTTTGTTCAGTGGAGATTCACAATTCCAAGGCTGAAATTATTGAAATTATTTTAGCGAAGGTGAAATTTGAAAACACAGTGGAGCACTTCCTGTATCACCACATGACATCACAAGGTGGAACAAAGTGTTTTCAGTTTGAGAGAAGAACTCAGCCTAAATATGCAGGGTTTGTGTGTTAAACATGTGTGAATGAAACAAAACACAACGTCGGGTATGTTTGTGATGAGGAAACATAACATAGATCAGAAAAAAAGCATAAAATGGGCCTTTTAATTTAAATTTTGCTTTTGGCTTTTTCTCATAGATATCTCAACAAATTATCTTGATGGATTAGCATATTGGTTTATTTTCCAGTTATGCAATCTGCCATCTTACTGATCAAAATCAATTTCTTAAAATAGAAAAAACATGTATTTATAGATATGATCACAAGAAAACACTTTTTTTTTTAAACTGTTACTGTTTTTCTCAAAGTTGTTGTTGTTTAAGGACCTAAAATGTGTGGAAAGAAAGACTTTTTTTTGTTTTTGCATTAGTCTTTCTTTCCACACATTTTAGGTCCTTAAACATTGATATAAAACTTGAAATACATATTGGCTGAAGTTACTGAATGACCATAGCTTATGACTACCAAAGATCTAAAGCTGCACTACGTAACTTTTTGGATACAGGGTCCACAACCAGCTTCTGTCCTTGGAAATGTTATTGCTTGGCCCGGGGTGTTCCACAGTATGGCATTAAACTTAACTACATGGATCTCCAAACAAACCGGTGGCACCAACAAGCGAAGTTACAAGTCAGATCTGTGGAGAGGTGACTCCATTTACAGTAAGAATGTATGTTTTTCAAGTCACCTTTAAGAGAGGACTTCAGATACCCGTGATGATATGGTCCACACTTTTCAACCTACTGTGACTTATTAAGACAGAAAAATACATTTAAAGAATTAGATTTTACATTCCACAAAGCAGTAAACTAATGGTGTGCCTGACTTAACTCAATCCTTTCACTTTTGAATAATTGTGAAAGTTACATTAATGCATACCATGAAACTTCAATCTCAAAAAGTTGTAAAGTGGAGGCATACCAAAGTTAGACAATCTAACTTCTCCAAATTCAAAACTTCTTTCTTAGTATTTTCAAAGCAGTGGAGAATATCTGACCTTGGGTTTTCAGTTTCCCAGACAACTGACACAACACTGTTTGGTTCAAGTACAAAACAACTCCACTGAAGTGAACCTTGGTTTGTCTCAAGAAGTGAAGACTGACGCATTCGTTCCTCTCTTTGAAAGAAATTGGGACTGGTCAAAAGTGCAGTGTGAAGGAATTCATTGTTAGGACTTCAGTTTCGGTATTTTTTCTTCAAGGAAATGATATAATTGCAAAAAAGAAATACTTAACATGGTGAGATTTATTTCTAGTAGATGCAGGTGTAAAATGGTTTTTCTGTGATTGAGTATGGAAACAATATCTTTGAGGTCATGTAATGTGTGTATATAGTTGAAACCAGAAGTTTACATACACTATATAAAGACACATACACTTTTTTTTTCTCACTGTCTGACATGAAATCAGACTAAACTTTTCTTGTTTTAGGTTAATTACGATTACCAAAATTATTTCTATTTGCTAAATGCCAGAATAATGGGATAAGGAGTTTTTAGACAATTTTCCCGTTTGGAGGAAAAAGAGGGAAGCTTGCAAGCCTGAGAACACCATCCCAGCTGTGAAATACAGGGGTGGCAACATCATGTTGTGGGGTTGTTTTGCTGCAGGAGGGACTGGTGCACTTCACAAAATGGCTTTCCTGATGATGTCATCTATCAGCCAAGAAGTTAAAGCTTATGGGCGCAAGTGGATCTTCCAAATTGACAATGACCCGACGCATACTGCCAAACTGGTTACAAAGTGGCTTACAGATAACAAAATCAATGTTTTGGAGTGGCCATCGCAAAGCCCTGACCTCACTCCTATTGAAAATGTATGGACAGACTTGAAAAGGCACGTGCGAGCAAGGCGGCCTGCAAATTTGGCTCAGTTACACCAGCTCTGTCAGGAGGAATGGGCCAAAATTCCTGCCAACTATTGTGAGAAGCTTGTGGAAGGATTTCCAAACTGTTTGACCCAAGTCATACAGTTTAAAGGCAGTGGTACCTTGAAGAAAGTAATGTTAGTTTTTATGCAGAATATGATGGCATAATTTGTTATTTGTTGCAGGTATTATTGTACTTCAAAAAATGCAGTTTTTGCGATTTGCTAATTGCGTCTATTGAAATTTCGATTTGATTGTGATTAATCGTGCAGCCCTAACTAGTACTATCTGTAAGAGGTAACTAAAGGCATTTGTTAAGAGTGAACGTTCAGAAGAAACAGTTATTGTTAGAACCCACCTGTCATTTACTCAAATCATAGCAGAGACTGACCAGTAGGAGGAGTGGGTGGGGAAAACTGTTAGAGCATAGATCTGCATTAAACTGAAAATCAGCGATTGAAAATATAATGATTTCATACACTCACTTGGATCAGATCATGACTTAATGTTTAGTATATGTATTTGTACTACTTCTATTGTAGTAGTATTGGGAGATGTAGCAGCAGTAGTAGATTTACAGTACATTTTTCAATTACCAGTAAGTACTTGTCTTACCTCCGGCTGTCCAAGCTTAATAAATATCCCACTTTTCCCTCTGTAATAACATGATTTTCCAGCTCTTTGGCCTGAGCTCCTGGGGCCTAATGTCGTGTATCGCTGCATAAATTAAACCGAGTCTCGACCTTGAAACACCGGGCGTCTGTTTTTCTTGTTTATCCAAATGTCTTCAACTTCTAATTCATCTTTCAGAGCTCTCCTGACAAATTGCCATCTCTCTCTGCCTCTCTCCATCTCTCAGACTCTCCCCTGTTTCTCTTCCCCCTCTCTTCTTTCCCTTTCTCCCTCTCTCACACTCTTTTGTCATGTCTCTCTTTGTATCGCTTCTTCTGTCGCCTCCCTCCCTTTCTCTATCTTTAGCCACCCTTCTCTCTCTCCCCTTCTCCCTCATTTTTCTTTCCCTCCCTCCATCCCTTTTTCTCTCTATCTAATCTTTATCCCCTTCTATCTATCACTTCCCCTCATTCTCTCTTTATCTCCCCTCTCTCTATTCATCTATTTTTATTTCTTCCCCTCTCTCTCTTT
>KN470173.1:52967-70153 GCA_000787095.1 Periophthalmodon schlosseri
CTGTCAGGCTCATCATTTTGGTCTTAAAAACAGGATCATGTAAAGCGAGTTAATACGAACATTTTATTTGGCTATTTTGGCTGTAAAATCAAGATATGAAAATTAATAACAGACCAATGAAATGCCTTCTTTCCCAAACATTGCCCCTGCTAGCGTTAGCAACAGGTTTAGAAGTAGTAGAGTAAAATAGTAAAAGGTAGTGGTGGTGGTAGTAGTATAAAATGGTATAGTATTACTTAAATGAGCAGAAGCAGTAACAGGTTTAGCTAGAAAAGTAGTTCACTGGAGTGGGTACCCTTGTATTTTATGTGTAATCTGCATCAAATTGTCTCCGTGGGGTTGTATTATTTCTAGAATTTGCTAATCCTGTGATTTGGGCCTTTCCAAAATTGTTCTGAAATACATGGGATTTCTTTCTTCTTGTATTAGTTTATCACCTAATATGTCAGTCTGGCTAATGCTTATGCTCCTGGACATGTTGGAAAGTTCTGTTACATTTCACATTTCAAAGGATCACTACTAATAAATCACTATTCTAATCGCAATTGCAATATCTGTTTAGAAAAAACAAATATTTTGATTAATTATAAAAACCAACTGTCCCTTGCCCTGTCCTAAACCTTAACGTGCGTCACCTTTCTCCTCTCTCCAGACGGAGGAGCAGAGGAGAGGGTTTGGTTAGTCCCATCCCAATGACTCACGCAGAATAAAAGAAACTATAGAGAGCCAACATCCCATGAGATTATAATCTGACATTTGGGAGAATCCACTGGGACATTTATCAATTTGACAAGATCTGACAAGAATCAAATCCAGGAGGAATTGTATTTCCTGGATCAATAGGTCGCTTTATGTTGTTCCGCTTTTCAAAAGACTTTCTCAGACTTGAAGGCATGTAATTTGTCTTCAGAGACTGGTTATTTTTGCGCTGTTAATGATTTTGGATTGAGTGGCAATTGGGGAATCAATGTAGAGAATTAGGATTATGCGTTGTGTTATATAGAGAACAAGTCAACACTTAGTCCTTGGGGTCAAAATAAATTCTAATCTTTACCATTTGTTGCTAATAGCTAGATCATTGTGTGCATCTATTTGTAAATATAAAAATTATGTCTGTTCTTTTGGTATTTTGAGCAACCAAAACACCTGCAAATTAATTAATGCAAGACTGACTAGTTTAAAGGTGCACTGTGTAACTTTGCTTGGGGAGGGCCATCTATCTCCATATAGACAAAACCTCGTCAGATTTGACCTATAACTTGCTTGCATCACAGGTTTAAGTTTTTCAAAGAATTTTAGAGAAATAAAATCACCTGTAACTGAATAAATGCACAGTTGATTAGTATGTAAACCTAGCAGGTAGCGGAACCTCCACGTGAAAGTTGCGCAGAGCACCTTAAATTATACTGAGGAACATTCTAGTCAAAGCAAAAGCAGATTACACACCTCCCTACAGAAAAGTTACACAGTGCACTGTCAGCACGGCCGGCGGAGGCACTCAAAATGGCTGCAGGCGGGCTTAAAGAGTTGTAAAAATAAAAATTTTTATTTTATCTGTAACTGAATAAATGCACAGTTGATTAGTATGTAAACCTAGCAGGTAGCAGAACCTCCACGTGAAAGTTGCGCAGAGCACCTTAAATTATACTGAGGAACATTCTAGTCAAAGCAAAAGCAGATTACACACCTCCCTACAGAAAAGTTACACAGTGCACTGTCAGCACGGCCGGCGGAGGCACTCAAAATGGCTGCAGGCGGGCTTAAAAGAGTTGAAAAATAAAACTTTTTATTTCATCTTCTTGGCCACCTCCACTCCTCTAAATAGTCTCCACTAGGCGGACTAAACCACTAAGGAAAGAAGGGGAAACACAACTAATACACATAATTATTCTTAAAAAGTTACACTACTACCTTAAGTAATGGAGGCTGGCTTGCTCCATCACATGCACCTTTAAAAGAATTTAAAATGCAAGTTGAAGTAAACAAGTAGACAATTTAAGTGTATATTTATTTATTATTTATTATTAGATTCAGATTTGGGGTAATGGTTTGATTTGTTTTTATCTGATTAGAAGGGTTTTTACTGGCCACATAAATGTACCCATTATTCTATCTAAAAGAACAATCTAAAGTAGCTTGTTTTTAAACTACATCCTATTACGCAATGCGTCTTACTGTTTGAGAGAATGGACTACACAGATAACTAACAAAACTATACAAGGCAGGAATAGCCAATATGCTGATAAAAGTTGAATCATCAAATCAAATACACACCCCCTACTGGTCAGACACAGTAATGCAGAGACTGACGGGGAATTTAACCAACTGCAATGAAGTGTAAAGTTTCAGAGGAATCAGATGATTTCAGTTACTTCAAGGCAAGGCGAGGAAAATTACCATATTTATTTTTCAGCCGCCCCTAGTCCAAGCCTTCTCTCCGTGTGTTTCCTAGTCTGAGCTGGAGCAGAGCTTTTGGGCCTGATGTGTCTCTGCATGGCTCCCTGTCTGCTGATTATGGCTCATATGTGGAGGGCAGGGGGAGGCGGGGAGCGAGGTGAGGAGCAGGGGTGAGAGGAGCAGGGGGGAGATGGAGCTATGGTTTTGGGCTTCTATGGGCCCGCTGTGCTTACATTAGCCTGCAGGGTACTGTCTCATCACTAGAGCCATAGGAGCAGAAACAATAGGTGCAGACCAGAGGGAGGGAGGAGATGGAAGAGCAGTGCTGAAGATGGCTGTTCTAATCTGCGCTAGAGTCGGGAGATATGTCATACAATGGATTATATTGCAGTGGTTGTTTTGGAGATATGCCATATTAGAATATTGATCAATTTAACTAAAAAAAGGGTCTGCAAAAAGTTGATAAAAAAAAACAAAAAAACAAGCAGTATAAACTTTCTAAATGTTGAAGTTTTAATTTGTAAAAAGTAAAATATAATCAAAAACAGCTTCAAAAATCAGCTTTCAAACTCTTTTACAAGTTCTAGCTGATCCGTTCAAGTCCACATAACTTTTGGTGTGGAGCAGAAAGCATAGTTTCATATACACAGTAGCTGGAGTGATCGTCCACTGATCTGAAGGTTGGCGGTTTGAATCCCGCTCTCGACATAAAAAAAATAAAATAAAATTCATCATTAGTACAGTGGTCATATCCGTTGATCCACAGGTTGGTGGTGCGATTCTAGCTTCCATAGATGAATGGACCCACTTTGCCCCCAGTGTCTGTGTACACTGGTGTCTGAATGTCTGTGAATGGGTGAGTGGTTCCTGGATGTAAAGCGCGATATAAAAAGTGACTATTTGACCATTTACGTGTAATTAAAAACATTTTATTAACACTTACTGACAAGATACTGAGCATTAGAAACATTAGGCAAGAAACATTGCTGCTATAATTATGGACATGAGCCATTCCCGATTGATAATGTGTAGAACTCAATTCCGATTCACACTATACATATGAATCTGCCATGAGCCGGGTTATCAAAAATGGCAATCAATATGAGGATTTGTTTTATTGCCCAGCCTTTAGAGACAGTTGGTGTGAGCGTAGCTGAGTTTAATGGACCATTTTCCAAAAACCTTTGAAATAGTTGACACCATTTAACACAGGAGTCGCAATGTAAGATGGCAATAACCTTTTAAAAACTTGCCTGCTTCCAAACTGTTCTAAAGTTCTCAGTATTCCTCCATTTTATAATCAGTGCAAATGTCTGGAATGAGACTGATGTTCCACTGATAAACTCCTTTTCAAATTAGCCGTTTTAATTTAGCGCGATGGCCCTCTCGCTCTCATCTTGATAATAATTCCACTGCTGCGTCGAGTTAATCCAATTTTCCGAGACATCTCTAAACTGATTTGAATAATTCGTGGCCTGTATGTAATCGGCATGGAAGTTAGGTTGTTATCGCAAGACTTTAAAGTGTAGCTTCAAAGTTCAGCACAGCCCCTTAGCGATTAACGGACATTTAGATTCAAATAGTCCAAATTATTATTATATTTTTTTTTCCCATGTATTGATAGGGTGGTCAAAAGTATCAAAAATCAGCTAATCAATACTAAAACTAGTATCGAAACTAAATACTCATTTGAGCAGGTATTGATACTAAAAAAGTCAAATTCACAGGACAAAAATGAACCTTTCCTGAATAGCTTTAGAATGATTTTGAGCTGTATTATAGATTAATATACGCCCATGGACCACTATGGAACCTACCTGGACAACTGAGGTATTACACAGATATAAGGCCACATGGTGATATAAAAGAAAGTACTGGAATTTAGACAATAGAATGTAATTTTCAACATTAAAGAATGTATTTTTTCATGGCCAGTGCCGATTGTTTAGAATACAGAGCCACCGTTGACTAATAAGCTCTGCCTGTATTTAGGACCGATATGTTTGGCCGATTTTTATTATTCTTTCCAAATTATGTGATTTAAATGTACCACAAACTCCCCCAAATCCATTTCTTACCACAAACCTATAAGAGAGCTGTAGTCATGTTTTGTGCAGCTGTCTCTTTGTATTAAATTGTTAAAATAAAGCTTTGTGTGTGTTTTTTAAGTAGCAGATCGACCAGAACAAAATATCGGCCTGTGCTGGAGATTTAAGTCCGATAGCTGATACGCTGTGTGTTTGCAGGGTAGTTGTTGTTAGTGACTGTGACAGCAAAGCTCTGCTCTGGTCTCAGAGAGTTGTGAAAAGCACTTATGAACTCATCATGGTGAATAATTAAGATGCAAGATGCTCAGAATGCATAAGGTAAATGAGGAATAACTTTGGACTACTGCAAAACATTTAAGTTGAATTTGTTCCGTTTTTCACGTTTTTGAGACAGGAAAAATTAGGTACAGTTCCTTTAAAGTGCAGCTTCAAAGTTTATTATAGCCCCTAAGCTATAGGAGGACATTTAAATTCAAATAGTCCAAATGATTATAACTATTTCTGTGTTTGCTACTTCTGTGTATTGAAGGGAATGCCAGTGTTATTTTAAAGGAATGCTATTTGGTCTGTGAGAAACGTTTAGTGACATTTTGAAAAGCTTGTGACTAATTGGATTCTTCAGTTTTCATTAGCTCTATTCACAGGGTTGTTATTGTTGTTTACGTAAAAGAACGAAATAAATTGGTCCCAAGGTCTCCCTTGAACTGAGAATTTAAATGTGAAAAGATTCTAATGCTGCCTGTTAGAGATGCACTAACTTTTTATTTGTCTCCATGGAGATGCTACGGTTTAGCCTGCTGGTATGTTCCACAGTATGGCATTAATCATCTATCTTGCATTTTTTCCAAGCAAAACTAAACATTATATCTTCATGGAAACAAGCAGATAGCGGGGCCTCCATCAAAAAGTTAAGGTTATGGTTAAGGTTCAGTAAAGGATTGAGTGAAGATATTTTGCATAAACCACAACTAGTGATGGGATTTTTGGCTCTTTTATGAGATCCAATTCCAACAGTTCACATTACTGTTCACATAACTGTTCAAAAGAACCACAACTATTCAGGTTAAATGAAAATTGTGACAGTTTGTTGTGCTTTTAAGCACACTTCAGTCACATTAGCTGCAGCCAGTTGCAACTGGAAGGGCACATCATTTGATCAACTCACTGTGGGGAACTCATGGAAGCAGAAGAAAGATACAATAAATATATTAATTACCAAATAAATTAATTGACAAACATATGTTTATATAGCACTTTACAACAATCAAGATCATGCTGTGATTTATGTAATATTTTTAAACAGTAAAACAAGCAGTTTAGTACAAAAAAATTCTTAAAATCATAGTAATGCAACATTGTAAGGTGATATGGCTGACAGAATTATGTCCATTTTTTGGTTAATTAGTGGTGTAATTTGGTATTTTGTTCACCATTTTGTTCACTATTTTACATAATTTCTCAAAAACTTGTGCGATATCGTGAACATTAAACACAAAGCCGATCTGTACTAATGCATTGTGACATTTTCATGCGCTCTTTGCTGTCTTCAAAAACAGCTCATAAGAAAGTAATGTCTCTTTCTTCGGACTTGAAAGGGCCTCGGGACTCAGGGGTTGTACTGTACACTCACACAAACTGCACTGAGTCACACGCCAGATTTTCAAAACTGTTTTCTCAAATTATGACTCAAAAAACATGATATAAAAGTTATGCTAGGACAGTGGGATTTTTGAGTACATATTGCATAGGCTTTGGAGCAGGGAATCAATCTTCAAATGTATGTGTGCCAAAACCAAACAACTGAATGTCGCTCCCCTCTCTACACTCCACACTATCTACTGTCCTGTCCTAAAGCCTACAGGACAAAATATTGTAGTGGTCTCATCCTGATTTTGCTTGGAATGTTCCGAAGTGTAGCACTGCTGGCGTTATCAACTATCTTCATGGAGACAAGCAGATATTCTACTTAGCAAAAAAGGGAAAAAAAACCAAAACAAAACTAATATACTAACTGACTAAGTGCAGTATAGATAAGTTTAAGACTGTAGCTCAGTCGGTTGAGTGTTTGTCAACTGAGCCACAGGTTGGCGGTGCGATTCCAGCTCCCACAGATGAATGCTGTCGTTGGGTCCTTGGGCAAGACACTTAACCCACCTCGCCCCCAGTGTTTGTGTACACTGGTGTATGAATGTGTGTGTGAATGGGTGAGTTAATCCTTGATGTAAAGTGCTCTGAGTGCCTTGAAGTTGGAAAAGCGCAATATAAAAAAATGCGACCAAAGCAATAACATCAACAGAGGCAAGCAGATGTCAGACTCTCCACCAAAAAGTTCAAATGGGTGGCCTTTGGTGCTTTTTGTTGTTCTTATTTAGCTTAGTTTTAGTGCACTTGTAGTTGCTTTTTCAATTTGTCTCTGTACAATAAAAAGACACATTTCTAGAAGTAGAACTTGCTGTAAAAAATATCTGGTGCTTTTTCAACAGTGGGAAAGTTCTAGTAGATTAATTCTCGAAGTTCCAATGTCACGACCAAGGACATTTGAAGCAATACTTTTCTGAGAGTTTTATGTCTATAGACAGAGGGCATCCAATAAATCAGAGGAGGAGAGGAGAAGAGGGGGAGGTGTGGGCTAAAGTCTTTATTGATCTCACCAGATTTTCAGCGAACTGTTAAATGAACGGACATTGTGTTAACATGAACAATTATTCTAATACAGACATGGGCAGAATCTTTGAGAAAATGTTCTTTTGCAGGGGAAAGTAGAGTGACATTTTTAGGAGGTTCTGCATTGAATTGAATTTTGTTTGAGATCAAGATTCATTCTTTTTTAATTACTCTTAGGTCGCTTTAGTTTACAGCCAATTGTCTATCGGTACAAGCTTGTGGTTTGGTGCAGTGTGCACTGTGACTATGTGCTAGTGTTTATGTCCAGGAAACTGATATTGAAAGCCATCTTTGTTTTTTCTAATGAGACAATAAAATCGAATTGGAAATTGTGATCGAACAATATCAGGAAAATAATAGTTTTGTCATTGTCCGGCCCTAAGCCAAAGTAGAAATAGTAAATGGTCACATTTTTATATAGAGCTTTTCCACCTTCAAGGCACTCAAAACGCTTTACATCAAGGAACCATTCACCCATTCACACACACACACACACATTCATACACCATCAAGGAACATTTCCCCCATCACACACACACACACACATTCATACACCACTGTACGTAGACACTAGGGGCTAGGTGGGTTAAGTGTCTTGTCCAAGGACACAACCACAGCATTCAACTGTGGAAGCTAGAATCGCATCGCCAACCTGTGGGTCAGTGGATCTAGCTGCTCTATGAAAGATGATTCGAACCGCCATCCTCCAGATCAGTGGACAAACTATTAATTGAGCAACTGAGCTAATGTCTCCTTGTTTCATGTTTATGGTCTTAATAGTATATTTATGTGTCTTTTTTGTGTTTCTTTTGCAGTGAACTTTGACCATTTCCAGATTCTGCGGGCCATTGGGAAGGGCAGCTTTGGGAAGGTAAGACTATTTTTTGTTTGTGTGCATTTCGTATTTTCAATGGCATTCAACTATTTCTGATAGCAAACATACTTTCACTGCAATATCTATGGGTTTTCACACCAGGAACACTGGTTTGGTCTTGATTGCACTGCAGATTTTTATTTATTTTTGATTTAGTTTGGATCATATTTTCAATATACTTTTTCCCAACTATCTTGTAAATGAGTGCATATCCATACAACGATACATTGTATAATTAGAAGTAACAGGAGCAGTTTGCCAATACTTTACTCGCTGTTTTGTAATAGTAAAGACTAGTGATGGGATGATACCATAGACTGTATATATAAATAGACATAGCTAACCTGCTAGCCACCGTGTTCCAAATAGGAAGTGAGCATGGGCACGCTTCCGACTCCATCGACTCTGGCTCCAATTCACTTTGTGAATTGTGAAGCACTCTCAACTGCTGTTGCCAGGCTCATTTTGGTCTTCATATTAACCTGCTCTACATGATCCTGGTATTTTTATTTTGCTATTGTGTCCGTAAAATCAAGACATTGAATATTAATAACAGACAAATCAGGCACCTTCTTTCCCCAAGGTCGCTCCCGCTAGTGTTAGCAACAGGTGTGATTGACAGCGTTGCTAAGCCACTCCCTGCTAAACCAGTGTTGCGGTGGCAGGAGTGTTACCTTCAACAGCCTTGCTCCAGATTGGCTCTTTGGTTGCTATGATACTCACGGTCAGAATTCTAAATATGGAACTTGGCTCTAAATTTACCACTGCATTTATAGTTCTTTACACGGTCTATGGTTTTGACCCAAAACGATGAATAAATGGCCCAATTCTTAACGTTTACATATGTTAATTAGTATAGATATTTGCATCTCAGTATTGATACCCAAATTAGCACTGAATCAGTTGATAATTGGTATCGATAGTCCCATTCCTATAAATACATGCTTCTTATTATAATTGGTGCTTGTGTATTTTGTTACCGTGGCTCATTAAGTCCAAAAGCGTGCATGTTGTTTTCTAGGTTGGTTCAGATATTCACACCATCAGTGAACTCTCGTTAGGCTGGAAGATCGCATTGACCACATTTTCATTTAAAATCTAATACTCAACTTGAACACCAATCACAAAAAGCCTTTTTCTTACTTTCATAACTCTAACCACAGCCTCCCTCTGAAGTCATTTGATAAGCGCCGTCTCACTTCTTAGTTCAAACCCGTTGGGACTTTTCTTCTGAATTTAATTACAGCGCTGTTCTAAACTTCAGCGGTGATTGTCATTACACTCCACAGTCTCTCCATTCACTCACAGGAGAGGGGAGCAGTGGCGGGGCATCAGGACCAAAATTACGGCTGATCTTTTGGCTGCCAGTGTTGATGCTGGGGGCCATTGAGCACAAGCCCAGCGGTAAGATTTGGAAAGTGAAATATTTTCTATGTCACAGTGAAGGTTCTGTGAGCAATCATTTCAGACCATTTGAAAGTTTTAGTTTAGATCTTAGTTAGCCCTACATTACTAACACTTTAGTCTGGGGTTAGACCAGGTTTAGTTCTATAAATCAACAGCAGTAATACTGAGACCGGTCACGATAATTACTATACTAGATTTACCATTGAATAAATGATGGATGGAACAATATATATTTGGGGCTATAATATTTCTTGTGTGTACCTTTTCTTTGCAATAGAGAGGGAAGTTTTTTGTAATAGGGTCATATTATAAACATCTATATCTTATTATATATACTACCTAACTTTAACAATTTACCATTACCTTACCTGGTAATTGACAGAAATGAGATATTCAAACAGTAAATATTTGTACTTACTTTTTACTTTTTCACTCTTGCTTAAGTACTTGATTTTTATGCATGTTCAACAAATTCCAGATATGTTGTAAAAGCAGCTCTTGGGGTCATAATGTCTTTTTTTTAACATCCATAAGCCACTGAGTACATTATTAGCATGCTAGTTGTTTTTTGCTTTACCGTGACTGCAAAACTTCGCTCTGACCTCTGAAAGTTGTTAAAATATAAACTAAACTAATCGCAGGAAATAACTAGGATGCAAGGAATAATGAGGAGTAACTTTGGACCGCTGCAAACTGTTTCAAATGAACTAGTTCTGTTTTTCATTTTTAAGAGTGACAATCATGAGTGAACACTGCCTTTAAGTATATTTTTGACTGCTCTACCCACCTCCGTCTCGTCCTGGTTTAGACTGAGTTTATCTTTTAGACTTTCTAATCGTCTCCAATAACAACTCCAGGCCATAAATGGTGCAGTGCGTTCATGTCTCGAGAGATTGAAGCAGTTAATCTCCCTTTTACATCTCAAATATCATGACTAATATTAACTCATCACATTTGGGTCTGTTTGCACGGCTCCATTCACAAACACGTCCCTGGTTACGTGGGGAAGTCATTCGCGTACTGCGGAATATATTTCCATTTGAATTTATGTAAATGCTTCTTATTGCTTTGTTCCCTGAAGCGGCTGTCGTCTCTCCTGGTGCTGAGGGGGAACTAAACTGTGCCACGTTGGATAAAGACTTACTCAGTGATAAACACGTTCATTTGTGTCCATCTATTTTTACACTGAAGGGCTGAATGATTTGAGGGGAAATATCTAATCGCAATTTTCCCTATAAGCATTCAGATTAGATTTGCAATTTATGCTTTAGAATGTGAACTTTGAACAGAATCCTATCCTAAAGACATTCAGAAGTGACAAAAAGAAAGTACAAGACGAACTAATACAAGAATCACATTTCAGAACTTGTTGGTACAGAATCTAAAACTACAGGGTTAGCAGTTTTAAGGAATAAGATGTTTGTGAAGGAAATTGGTAAATGGTAAATGGTCACATTTTTATATAGCGCTTTTCCACCTTCAAGGCACTCATTGTTTTACATCAAGAAACCACTCACCCATTCACACACCACTGTACACAGACACTGGGGGCAAGGTGGGTGCCCAAGGACATAACGACACCATTCCATCTGTGGGGCTGGAATCACATCGCCAACCTGTGGGTCAGCGGATCTGACCACACTACTAGTGATGTTTATGTCGAGAGCGGGATTCAAACCGCCAACCTTCAGGTCAGTGGACAAACACTCTGACCTACTGTTTCCCATAGCTACTGTTGCCCCCCAAATTATGGTACTTCCAAAACTGTAGCCTTTGCGATTTTCTAATTATCTTCATTCAAACTGCAGTTTTGATTCAGTTGCAGTTGCTTTTGCAGCCTTAGTTGGCATTGGCTAAAACACTAAGTTTAAGCCAAGATGTAAAATAGACCTCCTGTCAGTGAATAGAAGAATGTAATATTTAAATATTCATTGTTATTATCAATAATGCAGTGGACAACAATTTGGATAATTTTTGCCAGTGTTTGAAAATAAAAATGAAAAAAAAAAAAAAAAATTTCACATTTATATGAGTGACAAAATATAACACAGTGCTGTCAATAAAAAGTGTCGTTGTGGTCTGGCTGATGAAAAATCTGAAGTTTAAAAGGTGCACTGTTTAATTTTTCTGGTGGCTGGGAAAGTTCCACAGTATGGCATTAAATCTGTCTTGAAAATCATCATCATTACTGTGAGCTGGCTTGCCTGTCCACAGATGTGACCTGTTACTTGACCTGGTGTTGTTACCGGTTTGCCTCCATGGAGAAAGATAAGTTTAATGCCATACTGTGGAATATTCCAGGAAAGGCCAGGTTATAGCTAACTGGAGGATCAGTCTTTCTAGTTTACATTTTAGGTTAATCATAGAAACTATTGCGTTCAACATGAAAACCCACAGAGACACAGGGAGAATATGCAAACTCCACATAGAAATGCCTGGGAACTGGCAGGAATGTTACTCATGCCTGAAACCGATGAGTGTAGTCTAAATTTGCATATTGCATTAGCATTAGCAATTGGTGTTTGGGTTTTGAGTCAAATATTTCACTGCTGTAAATATCTGAAATAAGACTCCTCCAGCAGACGGAGGTTTCCCTGGCTGTGGCGGTTATGTGCAACACGATCCCTGTATCAGAGCCAGAGTGGGTGCTGTTTTTGGTCTCCAGGTGGGTGGGCCTGCTGTAATGGGTGCAGCGGGGAGCCAGGAAGAAGAGAGGAGAGGGAGTGGAAAAAGAAAGGGAGAGAAAGAAGAGGCAGAGAAGAGAGATTCACCATAATAATGGCTTTTGGATAATGCTTCAAGTGTATGATGCTAGAAAATATGCTGTATATGTTGAAAATATCTTGATTACAATATTTGTAGGGACCTTGCATACGTACAGATACTACTCTAGTACTATGTACTAGAGTAGTATGTTAAGCAAATTTGAAATCTAGCTGCAGTTTGCTAGTGTTAATGTCTAGCCCTGGTCTCTTGCATCCTGAAGCACCACAGACTTTACTTCTAATGCCATGTTCAGACCGCGCCGTCAAAATCCCTATCTCTAGTTGGACACCTTTGCATTTGAGGGCAGACGCTTGAAAAACATCTAACGTATTTTCCGGACTATAAGTCGCACTTTTCATAGTTTGGCCGGAGGTGCGACTTATACTCAGATGTGATTTATATGTGAAATATGTTTTTTTCTTCATTATGCGTCTCATGCGACTTATACTCCGGAAAATACGGTACTTGCTGCAGATTTTGCCAAATTTTGTTATTTCAGCTCTGATTTTTCAAACGTTGGACTAGCCTGTGCATCCCCCGTAGACTTTGCATGTAAACCCAACACCCCTGACTCCACAGTCTGAATGCACCATAATTACCTCTAATGTGATGTGCTAATGCTCTTCAATGATAAACCGTTGGAGGTGCAGTGATTACGAGATGATTCCGTTAAGAGGCACACAGAGCCCAGTGTCCTGCCCCAGACTCCCATTACATCCACAAGGTGAACACACACACTAATTTAGACACAGCGCTACAGAGGCTGAGATTTACACTGTATGGGCAGAATATGAGCTGTGAGCCAGGACAGAAGGAACGAGGATGACATCTAATACTGGACCAAAATCTAACTTTCTGTAGATTTTTGTAAACTTTATTGGCCATATAGGGAAATTTGATCCATGAAAAACCCATTAGGATCTTGCCTTCTCCAGACAAGTCCTTTGCTTGACTTGTTCCTGGTTTATACCTTGAAATCTTAACCTGTTTTTGTCCCATAGACTTGTGCAATAAAATAAAAACGTGAACTAACACACCTATTTGTATACAGTTTCTGTTTGTTGGTTAGGTGTTGGATAGGTGTTGGTTTCAGTCTAGGTAGCTCCTCCCTTCAGATAGATACAGTATAAGGCAGTGTCCAACAGCAATCTAACAGAACTGAAGAAGCGGCTTGGATGAGCAGCGAAACTTCTTCACTCAAATAACTTTTTATCCAGTTGACAGAATTGAAGTTTTATTTTACTACGGATTATCCCTGGACGACTGAGGGATTACACAGATATGAAGTGTGTATATATAGTGATAGTATCACGCAGGTAAAACTGGGCTCAAATGCAACAAAATATACAGCCAAACTTCTTAGTAAATACAACAGAAAGTGTCCTTCAAACAGGCAATTCTTAATATGAAAAAATAAGGCAATAAAACAACTGAGGAACGAATGTCTTATTTAATATCAACACAAATCTCTTCCACTTTGGGGATTCAGTAAAGGAAACAGGCTGGGAAAGTAAACTCAGGAACAGGTCTCGCAGACAGGGATTAATACAGGTACAGGATACAGAATTGCAGGGGGATTCAGTAAAGGAAACAGGCTGGGAAAGTAAACTCAGGAACAGGTCTCGCAGACAGGGATTAATACAGGTACAGGATACAGAACTGCAGAAATGCAAACAACAGAGTATTTCAGATACAGAGCTTGAGTGTTGCTCTTGACTGGTCAACAATCTAGCAAGAACTGAAGGAACAGAGGGAGTATATATAGGCTACCCTGGGCTGATTAGCAAATGAACAGCAGCTGCAGGGAAAACAGGAGGTAGCAAAAGAAGGACCGGAACAGGCTGGGAAACGGAGCTGGACTGGGATAAACATGAAAAAACAGGCAGAACTGTGACAGATAGTGTATGTTTTAGGTTGAAGGGTGAAACAGGGGAGAACTTGCAAACTCCATTCAGAAAGGCCTCACATGGTCCAGGACTCAAACCAGGGACCAGCTACTTACTTTTCAATCCATGTGCCTCCAATCTACAGAATATGATTATAAAATAATGCCTCATTTACAAATATATATTGGCAACTTTATAACCTATTTTATTACCTGTAGTTTACCTGTTTACTTCAATTTATTTTTTCTCCTTTCTGCAACTGACGGCTTAATTCTGCTTAAAGGTCCACTATGTAACATTTTTGGTGGAGGTTCCACTAGATGCTTGTCTCATAAAGATGTTATTTGCCTGCCTGGAATGTTCACAGTATGGTATTAAACATGGATACCTTACATTTATTCAATTAGCCGTTTTTATTCCTCACAAATACTTTAAAAAACATTCAGACTGAGAGTGGGGTCCTCTCTCCACAGATCTGACCTGCAACTTGGCCATTGTGTCATCACCATAGAGTGTATAAAGAAGTGGACTAAGGGAGTGTGACGTCACCCATAGTGTTTGGTTCCAGTAAAATGAAGCTCATCGAGGCTAGAAGTTATAGGGGTGAATTTGGAGGCAAGTTTTATATTCGGAATTCCAACCGCAGGTATCATAGCAACCAAAGAGCCAGTCCGGAGCGAGGCTGTTGAAGGTAACGCCCATTGCCACCCGCACCGCTGGTTTAACAGGGATCGGGCACTTAGCAATCAAACCTGTTGCTAATACTAGTGGGAGCGACTTCGGGGAAAGAAGGCGCCTGATTTGTCTCTTATTAATGTTCATATCTTGATTTATGGACACAAAACCGAAATTAAAATACCAGGATCATATAGAGCGGGTTAATACTAACATTTTAAGAGCAAAATGACGAGCCTGACAGCAACAGTTACCGAGAGAGGGACCAAAGTTTTTCAATACAAAGTGAATTGGAGCCAGCGTTGATGGAGCCGGAAGCGCGCCCATGCTCACTTTCTGTTTGGAATGCGGCGGCTAGCAGGTTAGCTATGTCCATTTATATATACAGTCTATGGTTGTTCCCATGGAGATAGATGAATTTCATGCCATTCCTTGAAACATTTCAAGTTAAGCAATAACATCTTCATGAAAACAACAATAAGTGACAGACCATCCACCGGAAAAGTTACATTGTGCACCCTTAATGATTTAGTATCTACTTAAAACAACATCTGTTTATCTTTCCTCCCATTTTTATAAATCAGTCTTTTTTTTACGACTTCACAAACACTGATACCTCCTGTTCTCCCGTCCCCCTGACATTTCAATCCCTCTTATTTACAGGTACAAACCAAAACCACACCAGTGTTGTCAAAGCTATACAGCATTCATAAAAGTAATATATGCCTTCTCCAGCCGTGCTCCCGTTTCTATTTAAAGGGCATATTGTGCTATTTTGGTGTGTACGTCCTCTAGATGACAAGTACAGACAGATAATGGCCAGATGTGATCATTTGCTGTAGGATAGCTCTCATTTGTACCACAGCAGTGACAGGATGGCAGGATGTCCATATATAGTTTAGTTGAAGTGTAATTGCTTGGCTTCCTGTTGCGCTGTCACATTTTTCCCTATATCCTCTTCCTGTATTAGCAGCTCTCTCCCTACTGTTAAAGAAAAGCCTATTATGGCCTGTAGGCAGCATGGTGGTGTAGTGGTTATCATATGGAGAAGGTTCACAGTTCGATTTCCAGTGTCTGCGTAATCCCTCGGTCGTCCAGTTCCATCATCCAGGTAGTAAAAGAAAATTAAAATCTGTCAGTTGGATAAAAAGTTGTAGGAGTGAAGATGTTTCGCTGCTCATCCAAACCGCTTCTTCAGTTCTGGTCAGCTCACTGGTGGACACTGCCTTATATCTATCTGAAGGGAGGAGCTAGCTACACTGAAACTCACACACCTATTGTTTACACTTTCTGTTTGTAGGCTAGGTCTAATGAGCTCCACTAAGAACACACTTAGCGGATTGGATGAGCAACGAAACGCCTTCACTCCTATAACTTTTTGTCCAGTTTCTGGTTTTAATTGTCTTTTACTTTCGATTCCCAATCCCAATTTGAAGTTTGTTCCTGTATGAGAGATCTGGCTTCTTACATACACCTAATGCATCCAAAGTAGGCACAAGTACGTGAGACTCAAAAACCATTCAAAGATTAGCGCTACAACCATCACTGAAAGTTTCAGACACTACCAAGGTACAGTTCAGTTACTAGAGGTACTGTAGGTCTGTCAGTTTGTTAGTTTGTTTCTATAATGAGTTATACAAGTTCACAATTCAACTTTCTACAGCTCAAATCTTATCATAGCACAGAAAAATGTTCCCACTAGTACATAAAAAGCACCCACGTCATGTATTGAAGTCGATATTGAAGTCGATATAGTAATTATCATGACAGGCCTAACTAGAAGGCTTGTTTTTAGTCGAGTGGGCAGCTCCGTTCAGGTGAGTGAGTCCTGACACAGACCTGAACCATTTAAGCTCCCACAATCAACTAATCAGGGTTCAGGTGCATTGTGGGAATCCAAATGAATTCACTTTCATTTATTTACTAGCACAATAAACAATCACATTTGGCTTGTGTGCAGTTATGGCGCCAAACATGGGCTTGTTCAGACAGTTTTAGTCTTTATTCAGTGTCGTCTTTGTGGATCAGCCAATCACACAACAGCAGCAAGCACCGCAAGCTTTCTGATTGGCTGTCTGATTTGGAGTTTTACTTGTGTTTACATTGGTGATCGGATTCAGTGGATCAATAATGAATACATTTTATATAATACACTTGATATTTGAAATAGGTCTTGAAGAACTTGTAACCAGTTTGAGGGACAATATTTGTTTAAGTAACATTTCAACAATTCTTATGATTTCCTGTGTAATTCTCCCACCTCCAGATAAGTGTATTTATAACTTTTAACACTTGCAGCTCTCTGACAACCACTCACCCCCACCAAACATTCAATACTTGTTGATCCCACTCTCCCTCTCTCTTTCTGTCTTTTCCCCTCTATCTCTTTCTCTCTCTCCCCCCAGTCCCCCTCTATTTCTTACACCCCGTATCCTTCTTTCTCTCTCCCTCTCTTTACCCCCCTGCCTC
>KN470174.1:10665-79138 GCA_000787095.1 Periophthalmodon schlosseri
TGTCATCTGTGCCGCCTGTAGCTCTGTGTCACAGGGGGATATCTGCACTGAACCGTGACACGCAGAAGACCTTCACTCTCACATGACCATGCTGCCAATGTTTTTATTCAACTTCCACAACCTGAGGCTAACACAGCGGAGTGAAAGCCAAGTAATGATTCATATGTGAAATCGGGATGCATCCGGAACCACTACTTCCTTGCCATACCATAATATTAAAATGTAGTGAGCCTTATTGTAATATCAAAATATGCCCATGTTCTCAGCACCAAACAGCACATGCATCAAAAGTTACTCAAGTAAAAGTAAAAGTATCACATGAAAAAATCTACTTATGTAGATGTATTCAAGTGCTCGTTTAAAAATGTACTTTAAGTATTTCACACAAGCGTTGTTAATTTGTTTAAGTGTTAAATGTAGTGATATTGATTCAAAAATGACAGTTACAATATGAATCAATTTCTTCATTGTTCTTATGATTTTTGTGTATTTATTTTTGTTCACTCAAAGCCAAAGCTTGAACTCGAAAAACTTTAGTCGGATGTTACCACCAACACAGTAACAATAACCCCTCAAATCATATCAAAAGTACTTTCTACATTTTTGAACTGAACTGAAAAGTAAAAAGTACAGATAGCTGCTTTCAAATGCAGTAAAGTAAAAGTAAATTATCCACTGTAAAACTGACTTAAGTAAAGTACAGATACCTAAAAATTCTACTTAAGTACAGTACTTTACTACTTGTAGTTCATTACGTTCCACCACTGAGTCTTAGCTATTATTTTCACATAGTATGTTTCTTTTATGACATTTTTTTAATAGAATTTTATTCAACTTCCACATCTGAGGCTAACACAAAAGCCAAATAATGATTGATATGTGAAATCAGGATACATCCCGAACCACTACTTCCTTGCTATACCATAATATCAAAATGTAGTGAGCCTTATTGTAAAATCAAAATATGGTAAGTCCCCAGCACCACAACAGCACATGTGCTACATCTACTGTTAGTACCACTTACAGTTAACTTCCTTTTGTGGTTTGAAAATGATTCTTCAGTGATCTTCAAACATAACAAAACGCCTGCACTTGTCACTGAAGACCAAATCCATTGTAATAGTACATGTTAAATATTTTATTACTAAACAAATGTGGTGTTTCAATGCTTCTGCAAGTTTTATGTAGCTTATAATAGAAATAGCGGAACAAACAGCCAGTTAGCTTGGTGCTAAATGCATTATAAAAACACAGCAGCGCACCCGTAAATCAGCTCTAATCATATCAGGTATGCAGTAAAAGCTTTTGCATTTTCCCATGAAATGTTATAGATGCGCTGCAGGTGTACACGAGTGTGGGGGTGATTAAAATAACAGAGGTACTTAAGTATGTCTTATGTAGCCCATCGCCGCTGGTCATTTTAACATAGGGCTTTCTGATTTATGAAAGCTTCAAGGGAAACTTCTTATCTGGCCACTTTTACGCCTCCATTAGGCCCCTGTGCGGTTATGGATGGCTCAATGGAGATTCATCATTTATGGCGCAGTATCTGACACCACTCCTCCAGATCAAAATCAGGGCCAAGGCTTTGCATCTTCACTTCCTTTGACTGTCATGTCTGTGGCAATGGTTTCTCTCCTGTCCTTATGCAGCCAAGAATTAAGTTCAAATATGTGGTGGGTATTAAGTCAGGTAGCAAGGATTAAAAAACAAAAACATAGAATTAAATTAGTCATCACAAAGTATGTATTTCAGTTTTCTTTGGTAAGTCACATAAACTTGTCCATTTAATTTAATATATTCTCCTGAATGTCTTGTGATGCTCCTGGGCTGAACTTGCAGCGAAATTATTATAATGTTAACTAACTAAGCTCCAAAATATTAATTTAATATTAGTAGTGGCAGTTGTGCAATGTTTTTACCATTGTCTTCACTACTACTGTCATGTTCACACTAATGTTGCGTGTTGGAAAGTAAGAAAATATGCATTTTTATACTAATTTAATGGATAGCAATGTAAAAGTATTGTATTCAGAATGCAGTAGGTACTGTGATTGGGCCATGTAACATGTGACACAAAATACTTTTTAATGCAGGTATTCAGTACTCTGTAACTAAATTAAGTATTCATCCCATCATTTACTTTTATATAAGGTCAAAATAAGTCCACTGTGTGCTGTCTGCATCTAGAAAGCATGTTATTGTCAGATAGTCAGGAAGTGCACATTAGCATGCTAGTTGTTGCTAGCTTTACCGTCACAACAAAACTCTACACTGGTCTCTGAAAGTTGTGAAATGAACTTATAAACTCATTGCTGTGAATAATTAGAATGTTCTGAGTGCATAAGGTAAGTGAGGAATAACTTCAGACCATTGCAAAGTGTTTAAAATGAACTAGTTTTACATGTTTTTAAGATCGTAAAAATTAGGCACAGCATCTTTAATTTTTCAGTTGTTGCTACAACTTATCATATGTTTTTTTAAGGCCCAGAATGGCTGCACTGGTTTGGCTGGCCCACCAGCAGCTGCTGGATAAACCCTAGTCCCTCATGTGCAGTGGAACATTTGGCTCAGTGCTGTAGCTCGACAAAACACTTGTGTGATTAACAGTGAGGATGGCTCTAATGAGAACGCCCATGAAAATGAATGGCTCAAATGTACTTTCTATGCAAGCTTCAAGGTTCAAGGTTACTTTATTGGTACCAACAAGTAAATTTTGTTTAGCAGTGAGTCAGCTCATTCACACATATACACATCTGCATCTGGAGAAGTGACAACAGTACATAGTGCAAGAACTAAAACCCCGTCAGAAATAATACCTTAAAAACAAGAGTACAAATATAGCGTTCTACCAGCGTCATCTTCCACTCATACCCCACCGCTCCCTCATCCACAGCCTGATGTCACTGCACTTCAGGGGTCAGAGGAAGTACTGAGAGGGCTGAGTCAGAGCTGGAGCAAAGCCATTGAAGACACGCATGCAAAATATTCTTTTTTGAGGTTTTAATCATGTTATAAGGCTGTCCCCTCATTTATTTATTTTTATTTTTTTTCCACAGTACATTCTCTGCTGCCATGAGAGTGATTGCCAACACCAAATCCATGTAGGGGAGCACAATAAATGCAAAATAATGTGTGTTTTCTATACATAGAGAATGGCTTTAAGGTCTAAATTTCAACACAAAGGTCCTTAAAAGGATGTAAGTGTGTTTCAGTGCCAATAACAGGACAAATAATGCATGATTTAAAGTGGGGTAGCAGTCTTCTCCCTCACATAATATTTTCCCCAAACAGCATGTAGGTCACAAAATCAGCTGTGCACATGTTTACAGCGCAAACCCAGAAGAAAGTCGAATGCTGAGAGCGGATTGGCTGTGTGACGGTTCATTTTTGTTTCATTTTGTTGTGAATATTAACAATGTGCCAATGGGTTTGTGAGAGTAAAAAATAGATAGATAGTTAGATAAGTTACATATAAATACCAGCAGATTTATTTATTTTTACTTTTACTTTTTAAAATTTTGTACTTTTTTTAATTATATTGCTTGTGGTACCCTATGGTTTTCCAGACCAAGCTTCTGACACAGAACAAAAGCAGAGTTAAAGGATGGATCAAATGCACAAATTTCACTATGGGGACAAACAAGTGTAACCCACCATAAGAATCAGGATATGTGTTTGCAAAGCATCTTTCCCTTTTAATATTGTTTTCTTCATTTCTGTATTTCTGTATTCTGTAAAAATATATACATATTCATTTTTAAATGCTATGACCTCCGATGCTCTTTGTGCATCCTAACAACCCAAACGGCCTCATGGGACCAATAAAGCCTCATAAAAGTAAAAGTGCATCCATTTGAAATCCCTTCAAGAACAGAGCAACAGTAATGAGCACTGGAAATGGATCATAGACTGTTCCTCATTACATTCTCCATCCATGGACTTAAAAATAAGCTAATACTTGGTGCATCAGAGCACGCTGTAGTCGCTCTAAGATCAGGGTTGGATTTCTTTATGGGGTTTTCCTTTGTATATTTGGTTAAGATTTCCCAGCATTTGAAGCTATATATCAATCCCAAATTCCCTTTAAGAAGATTATTTTTTGATTGGTGGTGACTTTTTAGTTGAAATATCAATTATAATAAAAGCAGTTGGCTCAACATTTATAGCCCTATATCTTGTTTCAAACAAACCACACATTTCATAACTTTCTTTTTTGTGTTATTATCCCTTTCTTTCCTTAGAGGCAGTTGTAAATCCGCATAGAAACTCTTTAGGAGCCAAAGTTTGCTGGTTCCATCGACTACAATACATACTGCCATTGGCCATTGCGCAAAACATCACCACCCGGCCAGGTTCAGGTTAATCAGGGAACTCCAAATGGACATCCCGTAGGTGGGTGTCTTGTCTTGCGTAAGGACACAACAGCAGTTTCTACTAAAGCCACTGCTGCCCCACTGTGGTACCTGGGATTTGTAGCAGTCTCCCATCGTAGTACTAACCAGGCCCAGCCTAGTACATTGGAAAAGACCCCAGAACTGCTTGAAAAAAAGACTTTACAATTATTGCCCAGATGTATGCTTAAACATGTGAAAGCAAAACACATCGCATGTCTCTATTCTGTTCTATTGCTCACAGCTCTTTCTCTGCGTTACATAACTGAGATGTTTCACAGATAGAGCAGGGTGCACTTCCAGACAATACAGAGATTCTACACTGGGATGACAAACGAAGAAAAGGCTTATTAACACACTGGCTGTGCACTTACTGGTTTAATGAAGCATGAGCCGGGCAGAGCTTGTCTCCAGTGCAGTGCTGAGTGGGTGGGTGCATGAGCTTATTCTTGTGTTAAAAACACACTTTCAAGGTAGAACCAGAATGAGGTGGGTAGTAGCCAAAAATCATACTCAAGAAACGTAAATGTTCAAATAGATTAATTTTGTTGAAATGAAACTTTTGTCACTTGTACTCACAGTGGGAAGAGTAACTAAAACGTTGACTCAAGTAAGAGTGTTACACGGTCAAATATATTACTCAAGTAGCAGTTAAAATATGGCTAAAAACTGTACTCTGAGATGTACAATTTCTTTAAAAAGCAAATGCAACTGAGTACATGTACTACCCACCTCTGGAACAAGGTGCATTCCACACTTGGATGTTGTTGGTTCGATCTCTTCTGCTTGCTTTTGATACTTCAGTTGTGTCTTTAACCCAGACACTTCCTCATATTTTCCATGTATAAATGAACAGTTTAAAGTGTTTAAAGTGAATGAATGTCACTTTAAACAACTTTACATTATGTGTATTTTGCTGTTGTCTGGAAAATATCAAACTTCCAGTATTGCAAATGGACATATGAGGAACAGTTTGATTGGTTTAACAGGTATCCACACTTCAAAACACTGCCCCCTGCAGCCAAGTGTTTGTAATCAGAAACACCTGGCTGTAATCAGGGCTGTCCTGTGTGATGTCACCAACTACTTAAAGTTGCAGTGGACACGGGAGACAGCACACGAGCAAATTTACCTTTGCACTAAAATTGCCAAATAATTACAGTAGACGATGCTATTCAAACACCACATACACAGGTTAGCGAGGAAAAAAGTGGATTTAGTGTTCAGTTCCACTTTAACCTACAACGTTTGAAGGTTTTATGTATAATAAAACCCCATGGAAACATTTTGTTCTTTGCAGACTAGTTTGCCAAGATAATCAAAGTCATTTCTGGTTTAGAATTAATTATGCACATGCTTAATTGCAATTTCCTCTGATAATACAATGAATATAGCCAGTAGCAGCAGGAGTAAATATTAAAGCCAGGCCCATATTAGTGCAGTCGTGAGTCAAACTGCAAAGTGCTAATTGTGGAGTTTGTTTGGTCCGTATGTCAGCGTATTCTAAATAGAGCCCCATACAGCACCGAGGCAAATGTGCAAACTCCACAGGAAGTGAGTGTATAGAGTGTAATGTCTGCTGCAGAGGCCATAACAATGAAACATAGAGCCATGATGTCTGCAGTCATCGGCTTCATGTGACCAAATGACTACATCACAACTGTCCATTTCATATTTTGTATCTGTATGAGTTTGCTTGTATTATTTCATTTATTAACCTATCAGCACATTTATTTTTTTAATTTTTTCTTAAGTGTAACGGAAAAAAAACTAGCTCAATAGGACACATGCCCAGGAGTGGATGGTAGTTTATGTTGTAATTTATATTTTGTGTATTATTTTATTTATTATTTTGTTTCATGGCTTTGAACGTCCTATGAGTCTCTTATTGAACGGTTAGTCAAAACAGTTTCAAATATTCAAAAGGCATCTGTGTTGACAATTTTGGCCAAGGTTGCGGGTTCAATCTCCCCACCAAACCTTGCCTATTCATGAATTTCAACCTCCTTTTTACGTGACATTTTGAGGACTTTTGACCATCCAAAATATAGAATACTAATGCTTTGAACTGTTAGTTGCCATAGCAGCGGTGCAATTTTTTCACCACTCTATGGCATAATTTAATTGGTCCAAGAATATGTATTTTATCCAAACAGCAGCTACTACACCATTACATTTCGACCAGAGGCAGGGGCCCAGAACAATGCAGAAAGTGGGGAGACTTGATAAGCAGTCAGTAGAATCAGAACATGTTTTTTTTTTTTTTCACATCTCCAATGCGTTTCAGTTGCTTTCCTGATGGGATTAAGCCCGGAGCATCGAAAGCACCAACTTGTTAAACCAACGCGCTTTACTGAACCAGAAGAAGCTGGAGTGTTAGATGGAGAGAGGGAGAAAGAGAGAGAGAAGGATGGAGGGGGAGAAAGAAAGAGACACAAAGAGAGGAGCGCTGTCCTTATATGGATTTTTTTAAAGAGAAATCTGAAAATAGCTTTATGATATTACAGACAGGTGAGACCAAGTGGTCACCATTTTGTTCAAATAATACCATTGAGTTTTTACTTTGTTGTATAGAGGCATTCAGATCTGATACATACAAATAATGTATTGATATTTTTGCATGACAATACTTTTTTTTTTAGATATTGTCAGGAGATGTATTGATATTTTGGTATTAATCCACAGATCGCTATAAAATATTGACATGACTGACCATGAAGGTGACTGAATTCATACAAGTCAGTGGAGATGTAACCAGCTCATTATGTACATTTTTTCAAAGTTTGTTTTGCTTTTCATTAACTTTTATTTGACTGAAGAATCTTGGTCATCTTAAAAATATAGTTTTCAGGTTGTTTCATTAATTGTAACAAACTTATATTATATGGGCTATACTAGATGGAGTCAGTTCAGACCTCAGTACTGTTGTTGTGTCCCTGGGCAAGGCACTCAGTCTGTATCTGAGCAAGATGACTGGTAGGGCATCCGGTTAAAAACCTGCTCAATCCCAGTCTGATCCCTTTAGACAGAATACACACATTGATACCTTGCAGTGACATCACGCTGGTGTTGCACTCTATGTACATCTATGGTGGAATGCTCAGCCGATTACCATGGCGACACAATGTACACATTACCAAACGCAGGCTGATACGTTTTTAGATTGTCTGAAAACACAAGAAAAAATACTAAATTGATTTAAACAACACATTTTCAGGATCAATACGAGCATTCATGGTCCAGTTTAGGTGTTTGATTTTTAACAAAAAAGATGAGAGTGACTAACTGAAAAAACTCTTAAATAATGCTGGCTGGCTTGTGACTGTGATGTTATTTTAGAGGGACTTGTTTAACAGCACACGTCATCTCACTCACTGTAGTTCCATCTAAATCAGTTCTTTATGGTCAGATTGTGTTAAAAGAAACCTTAGATTAAAATCTAATTTGAGCTTCAGACAGAGCAGTGCCTACAGTTAACATCATACCACCATGGAATGTTGATCAGCTGCAAAGTATCTTGCCTGGGATCCAGAATCCACACTTCTTCAATACTTTACGAAGATGTGAGTCTGGTCACCGGTGAAGGGCGTGGGGACCAGAGTGATATCAGTTTGTATAAAAAACACAGAGAGATATCATTCTGGATTTGCCTGTCAACATAGTAACAATAAATAAGAAAAGACTCACTTTTTATTCAGGCTTTTCTATATCTTTGGCATATGTTCCACCTCCCCAATAATTACCCAGTATGTACCCAACCATCTGAATCCTTTTAAATCTAATTATCTCTACCTTTCATTTCTTCCACTGGTTAATTAACATGAGCTTGTGTGTGCAGAGTGTTGCCTTAAGCTGTCTCTATGGCGTGCCTCTCTTTACACTTGGTTCTAATAACTCCTCAGACCTGAGTTGGGGGAACCATCGAAGAGCCCTTCCCTTTAATAAGACCAGAAGGATGCCAATTATACAGGCCCAGTGGAGCAGCCGACCCGACTCGCCGTACGCATCCAACGCTTGAGCTGTCAAATGTGCTCAGAATGCCCCAGTCCACAGTACAAGACAGCAGTTAAACTAACAGAGGGAGAGGCTTGTCTACATGGAGTGCACTATAAAAAGGACTCTATAATAGGTAGCTTGAATCACTACAGTTTAAAATTGAGCTGGAGACAGGTCAGAATTCTTCGGTACAAGTTGTTGTTTAATTGTCAGATTGCAGATTTGTTGACCTGGTTTATGGTTAATATCTCTGTAGTCAGAAAGTAGCGCCATTATTCAACCCCAAAGATGTGTTTGTTGGCAGCTGAAAGGACTTTAAGCCATAAGATTAATATGACAATTTTGGCATTGTCTGCTGTTCCTAGTGCTTTTCTCTGATTGGAAACGCTTGGCTGCAGCAGTGAAGTTTGAAATGTGGATACCTGTTAGACCAATCACACTGGTCTTCATATGTCCAGGCCCCGCCCCTCCTCCCTCCTCACTCTCCTCTTTACTCCTCCAGGTACTGCCAAGTTTAGCAGCTCTATTTGTTGCATGAAGAAATATCTACAAACACACATTTCTTTGCCAGGAATGTTTCATCGAATGGCATTAAATTTGTCCATCTCCAAGGTGATGCTATCAGGCCAAGTTATGGGACAGATTTGTGGAGGCAAATATATTTTCATGCTATACCGTAAATTTTTCTTGGATTTTCCTGTGATAAATTTAAAATATGTTTGTAAATCACCAATGGATGTTAATGCATAGTACATTTGTGGAAGTGAACCAAACCTTTTAAGAAATTTGAAGCACAACATTTACAAAAATTTGCCATGTAATGATTTGATTGGAAAATAAAGTGCATTCATCTTAGCTTATCTATCATACATTGCTTTGCCTGGAAAGTTTCACAGTATGGCATTAAACAGTTAATTATAGCCAAGAAAATACCTAGAAAGACATGCACTCCTATTGTGAGCAGGGTCACAGATCTGACCTGTAACAAGGCCTGGTAGTGTCATCTACTTGTCTAATAAATGTAATGCCATCCCGTGGAACACTAAGGCTAAGCAATGACAACTCCATGGAAACAAGCAGGTGGAACTCCCTTTACCAAAAAAGTTACATAATGCACCTTTAACTTTAGGTACCCCAAGTTGCCAAAGCTGAAAAAAAAAAAATCAACATTTGCAAATTAACACAATTTTTCTTTCTTTTTTTTCTTAAGGACAAAATTGAGATTCCTTATTTTCAGCTGATTTGCCTGTGGTTGCACATGTCGCCCCTGGTTGCCCCTGTCGCCCCTGGTTGCCCCTGTCGCCCCTGTCAGGTGCTTGAGAGGAGGTGTGATGTTGTGGAGCCTGGAGTGAAGCGTCCTAATATAAAGCACCATGACACAGACAGATGAGACAGAGGCAGGAGCTCTCACCATCCATCAGACCAAAATGATTTACCACAGCTCCACTGAGTGCTTAGACCTGCAAAAACTTTAGATGACCAAATGTAATAAGAAGCATTTGATGAATTGTTAGATTTTGATTAAATAAAACATACATTGCAGTAATTGTATCAGTAATCCAGTAGCCAAACCAGTGGTAGGTATATAATTGTGTATAGTTGACCAAAAATGCACAAGTTGGGTATAGCACAGTGCCCTTCACCTGCTTGTAGAAATTTTA
Organism: Periophthalmodon schlosseri; assembly: GCA_000787095.1. Taxonomy (NCBI): domain Eukaryota; kingdom Metazoa; phylum Chordata; class Actinopteri; order Gobiiformes; family Gobiidae; genus Periophthalmodon; species Periophthalmodon schlosseri. Next base: position 20,717 of record KN470174.1, read on the forward strand.
AATGATGTTGTTACTAGAGAATGGGTGATCGTGACAAAAAAAAAAAAAAAAAATCTTAGCAATCCATCAAAAAATGTGCTAAGTGCTAAAATGTGCTGATAAATGTCAAGGTTAAGGTTTAAATATTACAAAAATGTGAATGGAATTTGAAATCATACAGGAAAAAGTGAAGAAATATCACCATAAAAAGTTAGAAAGATGTGTCTTTTATTTATTTTACTGTTATATGCTCAATATTACAATTACAACACGCAATTTACCTCTTGTTATTACTGATGAATTGACAGGTTGAGATCCCAAGTGCTGGAAGTAATTGCCTCATTCAATGCAGAAGTATTCATATAAAAATACAGAGTGGTGTCAGTCCAAAAAAGAATGCACTTGACTTTTATTAAATTTGATTTTAAAAAGCCTAAACATTAAATATATCTATAAGGTCGTTTTCACACTGCCACTAGTTATGTCGACGTAAAAGAGCATCCGCTCCGAGAGCAGTGTGCTTGGGCCTGTGTGAACACAACAATCACACTCTGGACCGCAGTAAATGGCGGGTCCGAGAGCGCTTTAAACAAGAGGTCTCAGAGCAGCTCAAAGGCACTCTGGAGCAGGACGAGTGCGATGTGAACGCAGCCAACCTCAAGTTGACCTGTGCAGTCCTCTATGACAGTAAAAGTGCTTGGAATTGGGCAAAAAACTGCTTGAATCATGTATATTTCTATGAATGGATGCTGCACAGTTGCTGTTTGACATGTTCATCTGACGAGGCAGTTTGGATCAACTTAATATCAGTCTCCAGAAGGAGACTGGTCTCCTCCTGCCTCTATCTGCACAGGTGAGCCGGGGTCTGTCTGTGTGTCATTCCAAAAGCTTTTTTTCTTCCGCCAACACGCCTCCTCCGCGTACAGCCCTCAAGGTGCATTTAGCCACAGGTGAAAGAAAAGACCACCACATATAAGGGCGTGTGCCATGTGAGAGGAGATCAGCTGATGGCCTCTCACGTGGTTCATGGTGCGTAGTATATGTGAACAAGACCGACCCAACAGTAAAGTAAACCGAGCTAAATCTAGAGCCACAGAGTGCACAGACGTGTGTGAAAATGGCCTAAGCAAAAATAATCCTTCTTTCTGTCCTTTGCTCTTTTATTTAATTAGGATGGCCATAGAGAAGGGCATGGTTACTTAGGGTTCTGGTTTGGTAATACAGGTGAAGTATCTTGCCCATGGATACAATGTCACAATACACTTGGTTGATGTCTGAAATAAAAAAAATATATATTATTTTAAGATTTTACAAGTTTTTACTCTTTCCAGCATTGTCAAGCCACTATAAGATAGAGAAAATGCAATACTTTGTAGTTATATACTTGACCTTATTCCTCCCTGCCCACTTTTGCCTCTAAATGCAACTAAACCGCACTTTTGTTGTGGTGGCACTTCTGATTAAGCGGGAAGCCTATTCAGTTTAACTGAGAGCCCCACGCAAAATAATACAATTCGGATGGCAATGGTGGCACCTACGACAACTTCCAGAATAAGGTGGATAGAATAATATATTCTTTCTCAGAGAAGTTTCCGGAGTCTCTGTGTGTGTAGTGAACGCTTGTATTCACCAGTGACCTTCAGTGTCGCCCTCAAGCTCCACTCAAATGAATCAAGCCTGAGCGTGTCAGTACAAACATTCACAACTGCCCTGCCCTTCTCTTCCCCACACAGAAGATAAGATACAAGAAATATCTATAGAATAATAACCCATAATATAAAAAAAAACAACAAAAAAAATATCTTTGTGGTTGACTTTCTGAAAATGCACTTAAAAGTTGTGTTCACGTGGCATCAAGCATATAGTTTAAAACTCAGCTGGAGAACAGGTCAGAATTCTGCGTAAGAATTTCCTGTTTAACTGTCAGATTTGACAATGTTTATTGTTAATATCTCTGTAATTACTGGACCTGTCCACATGAAACAAAAACTGGCACAAAGTTCAATATCTTTTTTGTCAACCTAAATAAACTCAATAAAAAACAGTGTATCTAGAAAGTGCCATTATTCAACCTCAAAGGTGTGATTTTAGTCGGTTGAAAGGATTTAAAGCCTTAAGATATGTTGACAGATGTATGATAATATATGGAGTTAATATGATTAACTGAGATTCAGGAGCAGGACCACGCCTCAACCTCCTTCTGCTCCTCTCCAGTGAATATGTTGGCAGTAGCTGTGTTTTGCAAAAAAAAAGTTAAACTATTGAGTTTATTTTTTTTCTTTCCACTCCAAATTGATTGCGGGTAAACACTATACTGCAGTGCATTGTCTTTCAAACAGACAAAATATTCCATTGTTCAATAATGTATTCAAATGTATGACAATAACTGTATAAAATATGCATTATTTCACTGGCCCAAATTTCACCCCCAGTTGGAGCCAGTTACCAAATCTGCGTGGGCACTTTATCTGGCACAATACCATCTGTCCACAGAGGCGTTTGATCTGGTGCCAAAAACAAAACTAGCATCAGCAAAATCCCTGCATTTTCAGTCAAAAATATGATTCAGTAGTTCATATCTATTTCATATTAAAGGTCATTGTCATTTGTCAGTGGAGAGATATGAAAATAAAAAGATTATTTTTCTATTGGCGAATGACTTCTTTTTTCATGATTTTTTTGTACTCAGAGACTCTTGAAAGAAAAAAAAAAAAATGGAGATTTCCCAAAATTACGCTCCAAGCCAAGCCAAGTGCTGAGTATTTCACACTTAAAAAGATCAATTCTCACTTTTATGGCCTCATTGCCGGGGTTGAGCAGGATTTTCTTTAGGGTTATGAGGCCGGCCAGTACAGCTGTCCCAAAAGGGCAAAAGCTGACTCCACACAATGAATGGACACTAAGCTACAATATATTTAACCCTGCACAAGTGGACTCTTAAAACACAAACAAATGAGGTGGCTTGAATCTTGTTTCCACTTGGTTTTAACATGATGTTGACCTGCAAATCTCACCATTTTGGCTCATCAGTTAGCGTTAGTATAGATTCTGAACATTTTAGGATAAATTTAGAGTAGCAGAGGTATATTTTAAGTGAATAAGGGTAATTTTTAAGACCAAACTTTAGCACTTTAACACTCTCAGCTGTTTTATTCTAAAGGAAATTCAACCTTAGAGTAGAGTAGATAGTCCGAGTTGCTGGCAAATCCAGAATGATGCGTGTCCCTGATTGGCTAATCCACCTATCAATCACACCCATTTGAACTCTGGGAGATTCCCCGGTGACCAAGCTCACATCTTTGTAAAAGAAGTGTGTATTCAGTTGATGCACTGCAGAGGGAAAAAAAAAAATTCTGTCCCCGCAATAACCTTGTGTACCATTAAATGTAATTTTACTCCATGACTCAGTTGTAACCAAACACACAAATGTTTTCCCATACACAATAAAATAACTAGATTTGAGAGCTTAAGTTTATGTTGAATTCTCATAACATTATCATCTTCAACTAACTGTTATCACCTACTGACACACACCTATTTGAGAGTTCGGCTAAAAACATTTCCTGCTTGTGCTGAAGTTTGTTAGCTGCTGAAATTGAACAAATGAGAAAGAATGGACACATCACTGACTTTAAAGCCTTATAAGAGAGACAGCCTAATGGAGCTAGCGTAAATCCATCCTGGAAGACTCATCTCCGGAGTTTACCTGCTCGTCAGCCTTCATCACCTCACTCCTCATTCCTCCTCCCTGCTGCTCGCCACACCTCCTCTTCATCCAAGCAGCGGCCAGTGTGCCCTATTTAAACCACTACCACAGATGCATGGCTGCTTCAGTTTGTGCCGCGCCCCACCACCTCCCCGGCACCCCCTCGGCTCTGCATCATCTCATGGTCCCTTCACTCACCTCAGCCTCACCTCTACCACCTCCAGGCTCCAGTACCAGAGGGATGACATCTCCTAAACATCATCTAACTGGCCATGCCCTTCATCACGATGTCTTCTGCCGGGGTCTGAGCGCCAAAGACTCATTCAATAAAGCCTACTAATGCTTTTATTTCGTGTCTGTCTAAGTCTTTCCAGGTTGAAATAAAGGTTTACCCAAAAACACTTTGATAAAGAAACAACATTATAATGTACTTCATTACTAAAAATGCATAACATAGGCCTTTTAAGAGTAACTTATTGAAATGTAGATGTAATATAATATTGTATATACGCACCACTTTTCATAATAAAGAAAGAAATCACACCTTTCCTGACCTGAATTCACGGGCCGTTTAGCCTTCCTGCTCCAAACTCCATTTCAGCTGCGTATGAGATATCGATTTGGGATGATGCAGTCACGTCTGAGGCGTTACATTAAGACCTGGTTAATCTCAGCCAGGAGAAAGTATGTGGCAGGTCTGGGCCATAAATCTACATCTGTGTGGCCCTCTCTGTGCTTGCTGCTCTGCTGACGGGCCAGAGGCAGCCAGGCGTAAGCTCCACCTGATGGGCATAAGCGAATCAAACATCCACTCTTTCTACGTGTGTTGTTGTGGAGGTTTAGACAGCTACTCATGTACTACACTCTGGAAGGACTTGGCACAACAACAAGGTAAGTGTGAACAGTTGGAAAAGTGCTAACCAATATGCCTGTAGTTCTATTTAAAGCCCCACTGCATAACTTTGTAGCAAAAAACTGACTCTCACCTCATGTGCATGTGCATCTCAACTGGTTGACTCTCCCCCTGACAGCCCCAGTGACATTGAAAGATAATACAGAGGACAAATTCAACCTGGAATTTTACTTACAAGTCCAACTGTTAACTTGTTTTCATTGTGCGACAGAGCCATAGACTGTATATATAAATGGACATAGCTAACCTGCTAGCCACAGCGCTCTGAATAGGAAGTGAGCAGGGGCGCGCTTCCGGCTCCATCAACTCTTGCTCTAATTCACTTTACATTGAGAAATTGTCACCCCTCTCTCTGTAACTGCTGCAGTGAGCCTCGTCATTTTGGGCTTAAAATGTTCCCATTGACCCGCTCTACATGATCCTGGTGTTTTTATTTCTTTTGGGCTAAACTGTTCCCATTGACCCGCTCTACATGATCCTGGTGTTTTTATTTCACCATTTTGTCCGTAAATCAAGATATGAACATTAATAACAGACAAATCAGGTGCCTTTTTTCCCCGACGTTGCTCCCGCTAGTGTTAGCAATAGATTTGATTGACAGCGTTGCTAAGCACCCGCTCCCTGCTAAACCAGTGGTGCAGGCGGGTGCTTCAATAGCCTGGCTCCGGATTGGCTCTTTGGTTGCGATGATACTTCAAATTCGCCCCTGTAACTGCTAGCATTGATGAGCTTCATTTCACTGGAGCCAAACGCTATGGGTGGCGTCACACTCACTTAGTCCACTTCTTTATACAGTCTACGGACAGAGCCAAGCTTTTACCCAGCTACTACATTTTAATCAATTGCAAACCTAGTGGTAATACTGGCTTTGATTGATGTTAACAGTGCAATGACTCTTCAAAACGTGGAAAGTCAGATTCCTTCTTGTTTTTAATGGTAGGTAAAGACAGACACAGGTGGAACATGTAAACTCCACACAGAAAAGTCCCACACCACTGGAGAGTCCAACCCCAGACTTTCTTACAGTGAGGCTGAAGCACTAACCACAGTGCTTTGTTCATCTGAAAGTCATGAAATGTCCTCATAAAGAATTGAAATATCAAGAGTGGCTTAGAAATGGGTTCGAACTACTGACAGTTTCAAATGAATCATGTGTTTTTCCTTTTTGGAAGATGGTAAAAATGAGGTCATCAGTGTCACCTGTAGCACAGTTTGCAGTAATTATAAAACACTAATAGTGATGCACTCATAGGCTCATGTGATATGTGTGAAAACGTATTCTCAAATTTCCGGCACTGCTCCACACCACGAGTGAAGAGTCTTTATTGAATGCTTGGCCTCCCACTGTGCAGTGCCTGCCTTTCAACAGGGAGATGATATAGGCCATAATCTATCACACAGAATTCTAACCACTCTCGAGCTGCACAGTTGAAGAGGTGAGCTATTTTCCCCCAAAGGGATCTGTTCAGAGGGCTTTAATATGGATGAAAACATTCATCTTTTTTTTGTATTGCATGAGGATATTGAGGATATCGATTTGGTGGAACTGAGCACACCGTCATGCAGGCTGTCCTCTAAAGCTCTGCATTTCGGAGCTGATTTAGCAACAACAGATACTGAAATTGGGCCTGTTTTTATGTATAGCGTCTAACTTCCCCTGAGTGTAGAGATTATTGAGCATGATTGCGTTTTATTATTTTTGTTTTTGTCTCCGGTATTTTTATAGGCATCCCAGATGTCTTATTCTTATTAGTGATTTATTATTACAGACAAAGTATGGTCTCCCAATTCAAAAATCTTCACTTTAACAACTATTATTTTCAAGATAAGCACTTTAAATGGTAGATGATCACATTTTTATATAACATTTTTCCACTTTCAAAGCACTCAAAGCGCTTTTCATCAAGGAACCACTCACCCATTCACACACACATTCATACACCAGTGTACGCAGACACTGGGGGCGACCACTCACCCATTCACACACACATTCATTCACCAGTGTACGCAGACACTGGGAGCAAGGTGGGTTAAGTGTCTTAACTCCAATGCCCAAGGACATAAGAGCAGCCTTCAACTGTGGGAGCTTGAATCGCCCCGCCAACCTGTGGGTCAGTGGATCTGACCGCTCAAACGGTGATGTTTATATCAAGAGCAGGATTCAAACCGCCAGCCTTTGGATCAGTGGACAAACGCTCTATCAACTGTGCTACTGTCGCCCTTTACAACATATTATTCATCACTATCACTCCGTGGTGGTAAGATTCTTCTGTAGCCCCTTCAACCACCACTAATCACACACACACCACCTTCATATAGGCAAAGGGGTTTGAACATGACTTGAGGAGTGCTGTGACAACTACCAAGAAGCACTACTCTTGGGCTACACCTCCCCAATCAGGTTTTAAAGAACACATATAATGCATTCTTTTGGCTTTAAGTCCCTTTTAAATCTGCTTTTGGTTAGAAGTATTTTCTAATTTTGACTTTGAGGTGTTAGAGCTCCCTCTGCTGTCAGCAACTGGATCAAACAATGGCAAAGTAAACAAATGAAGTCCATATCCCCCGTGAATGCTATGCTAATAGAGCCATGGGTTCATGTGAGCACAATTTCACCGCAGAATGATTCTGGTGATGGCTTATGGACTGAAAACTGCACGGGAGAAGTCTGGATTTTTATCTGAGATGCAACAATTCGAAGCAAGATGTGAAAAGAGCATTTTTGAGTGCTTGTAGAAGATGGATTAATGGATTCATGAAACAAGCATGAATGAAGCAAGCATACAACTCCAGGTATGTTTTTGATGAGGGGACAACATGGTTAATAGTACAAAAAAGTCAGTTTTAAAGGTATATTAGGCAAAATTAAATATTGTGAGCTTTAAACCAATAATAATAATAATAATAATAATAATAATAATAGTGTTACCCCATCAGATAATAATAATAATAATAATAATAATAATAATAATAATAATAATAATAATAATAATAATAATAATAATAATAATAATAATAATAATAATAATAATAATAATAATAATAATAATAATAATAATAATAATAATAATAATAATGGTGTTACCCCATCAGAAACACACCTGGAGTTGTGTTTTGTTTCATTCACACCTGTTTCAGTAATCCTGGATTATTAGTCTGTTTACATCTCAAAAGCTCAAAATGCTCAGTTCCGCCTTGTGATATCATGAAGCGGTAGTTTTCAAGTTAACAGCTACCTTTTACTTTTTGTTCAGTAGAGATTGGCAATTTCAGGGCTGAAATCACCCAAGTGATTCTAGTGAAGGTGTATGGAGTTTAAAAACACACTGAAGCTGTCCTGTATTACCACATGACATCACAAGGTGGAACAGAGTGTTTTCTGTTTGAGAGAAGAACTCAGTCTTAGTATGTAGGGTTTGTGTGTTAAACAATGTGGGAATAAACAAAACACAACTCCAGTTCTGTTTTTGACGAGGAAACAACATTGGGCCCTTTAAAACTGGACCAAGTATCCTCTGCTCCAACTGTTTACAAAAGCAGGGTTTGAAAGAGTTAAGTCAGAATGACGTTTTTATTTCTGATTGAGTGACAGGGGTTTATGTTTGAAAGCAGCTGGACAAATGAAGCGTAGGCCGTGCTGTGGCTGAATGTCAGAAGAAGACATCAGATCCAGGCCAGGCCAATTAGAGCTGTCCATTGATTGTGTCTGCGCTCAGATAGACTCTTGTTCATGACAGTAATGCTCTGATGCACCGCTCCTCTGGCCTCTGCACAACACAACTTTCCTCCTCTAAACTGCCTTGTTAGGTTTAAAAGCCAGTTTGGCCTTCATTCTGTTGCAAAACGCCTATTACAAACCATTTATCTGTTTTAGGGGATGCAGGTGGTTGGAGTTTATCCCAGATATTACAGTCTTCTGGCGACTAGATTATTGTGAAATGTTTCAAGTTTGCATGTTTTTATCGTGGTGTATGATTATGAGTTTGCTTGTTTTTTTCCCTATTTTTTTTTTAAAGGCATTTTGAACCTTAAAGCCCTTGGGTGTCCCACCAGAGGAGCTGGAGGAAGTGTCTGGCTTGAGGGAAGTCTAGGAGTCTCTGCCAGTCTCTTCTTTAGCCGAGACATTGTTGGGTGAAAACCATGTGGGAAAAATTGTCTGTGGATCAGGGATTAAGTGGGCGGGGCTAACAGTCAACATCATCATTAATGGTTCAAACTCGTGTATTTGCATATTGGTCTTCCTAGGGACAGTCACAGTGGCCTCTGATGTGTTTTTTTGCCCTGTTAACCCATACATATCCATATTTATCTTCTCTTTGAGTTGAAATTGTGCAGGTAATGCCTTATATGGACATTTTTTCATCTTTGGTAAATCTCAAAGAGGCTATTATCACTGTCTCTCAGCTTATCTTCAGTGCTGTGTAAAATAAGATTTGGATTCATTAAAATTCTTTCCCAATTCCCATTTCCAATTTATTATTTGGACACTTTTCTGCAGATGATTTCTTACCTAATCCCATCTGCTCAATTCCAAGCGCGAGGAAAAGCCCACACATATTACAATGATGCCAGCTAATTGATAACAGCTGTTTGCACAGACAATAACAGTAGTATGTTTTTACTCACTGGATTTTTTTAGGCAGAGCATATATATGCACCCTCATAAGTGACCCAGTCATTGACTACAAGTACAAAAGAAAAATATTTTTGATCTCACTGAGGTTCTCCTAGGTAAAAAATGTTAAATTAAAAAATAAATAAATAATTTGGATCATTACCTCTGAAAAAACAGAATATTCTGGTTTTTTTTTTTCCAAAAAACAGAATATTCTGAATAATTAACCATTTTTTGGTTGTTGTTTTTCTTTTTTTTTGTTGTTGTTTTTTCTTCAACAACATCATTCTTTGCCTTAATGGGAATTATGTACCGATTGTGTGTAATAAATATTCCCTTGGAACTCATAAACACTTAAAGTGCACTATGTAACTTTTCTGGTGGGGGGGTCCGCCACTTGGGTGTCTCCATTGAAATGTTATTGCTTTGTTTGAAATGTTCCACGGCATGGCATTAAACTTACTTATCTTGCATTTAATTATGCTTTTAAAATAGCTGAAAAAGCATGCATTCTTAGAGCAGGCTTGTATTATATGGACTGAATTTCTGAAAACAACTCAACTGCGCTCAACATCAACATTAAACTCATCAAAACTATTTTACCTTAACCTTTATGTTTTTATTAATATGCAGTTTTTCTTTATATATTGATTCATTCAAATTTCAGACCAATCAGAATAAAACGTGTGCGTTTTATCCTTAGTGAAAACAACTCTACCTCACGTCTATGCAATCCAGCAAACATCACCATTGTTGTGAACTTATCGAAGCAAACGTTGAAGCAATTAATGCACCTTCAAAATGCCTTTTAACTGTGACTCATAGACCCTAAAGACTGGCTAAGGCTCTTAAATGAGTTTATTGATTTGTGCCCAATGATATCTCTTATTTTGAGAGCAGAGCTGTCACACACACACACAGAGACACACACACACATATACACAAGGTTGTTTGTTTCTACTTGGACACTGCTGCATTATCATTCAACTTCAGGGATTACTCACTCCACTGGGATTCAAGTTAGCTAATGTGTGCTAATGGCTTATTTAGATGCAAACCAATAGATTGTACATAGAAATTCTCTTTATGTGCTATTCGAAGGGCTTACAGGTTTATCCTCCCGTTTGTTAAATCGTGTTTGACACCTTAACATGTGTGTTGGATATTGGTTAGAATATTGGCAAATAGTCCCCAAATTCTTGCGTACAGAAAAGGACTTTACTATAGTTCTTAGAACCACTGCACTGGGTGAAACTGGTTATTTGCAAAAAAAAAAAAATATCTAAAAAAAATATCAAAATCTTTTGGGCTGTAGACTGAAGAAAAGTGAGCTAGTGGTCACACGTGGGTAGTATGCAGTTATGTTTACTTGATTCACTTTTTAAAGAACATGTACTTTTCAGAGTGCTTTTTAGTAACATCATTTTACTCCTACTTAATATTAGTAATATTTTTATTGAAGTAAAAGTACTCATGAGTAAGACTCTGGTGACTCTTCTAAGTGACAAAAGCTTTATGTTGACAATATGAACAGATTTGAACACCTGTGTTTCCTGCACAGCTCCTTCAGATATGAGTTAGTTTGTCTCATTGGTGTGTCTGTCCTTTGAAAATACCAGATTTTGTGCAATATTATTGTTTCTGATTACATTAACTTCAAATTATAAATCAGATGTCTCAAGATTTACTCTTACTTGAGTAGTCATTTTCCCAAACTACTTTTTTACTCTTTTTACTTTGTGGACCACTACTTTGTACTACTATTTTGAAGTAACGTTACTCTTACTTGAGTACAATTTTTGGTTGCACCCACCTCTTCTAGTGGTTTGAAAATGTCTTATTATTTTCTTTTAACTTCACCATCATTCCTATGGTTTGTATGGTTTATTTGATATCTGATGACATTTATCCAGGCTTGGCACCACATAAAGTATGCATGGCTTGTGACTTTCAGTAGGTTGTTGATTTGAACCTGAGCACTTTATTACCATTGCTAGTAACGTGATTTATTTTCGTTGTCTGCATAGTTGTGGTAGGACACATTATTGCTGCATATTAACTGGCCTAACGGCAGCATGTAGATTGAACACAAGGGGTCCCAGGATTGACCCCTGGGGCACCCCATAGGTTAGGGCCATGTGCTCTGAGACACAACAAATGCACAACTGCACCTTTGTGGGTGCATCAGTATGCACTGATTACAAGTATTTTGCCACTTTTTTTTCTTTCTATTTTGGATGCTGCCAAACCTGTAATTTATCCAGGCTTTGGACAGAGAAGACTGACTTGTTTTGCCCCCCGTGTGGTTTGTCACAGCAGCCCTTTGTGTGTAGTTGACGGTGTAGCACTGTCAGCAGCAGGTCCCGGTCTCAGAGCTGCTTAGGCCTCATTATCATTCCCCTGAAGCTGCTCCGGTCTGACCTTTAGAGCCTCGGTTAAAGTGTGCATCTCCTGCTCTTGTTAGCACCTTTTACTGTTTATATCCACACTGTGGACCGGCCCAGCAGGAGGAGTCAGGCTGCATATCTGAAAGTGCTTTAAAGAGTGCGTTTGTTTCCTGGTTTGTTCCTGGTTTGAGTCCAGTTTAGTCCTGATATAGACTTGGTTTGGTGCTATAGTACTGGTGTAGTTAATTTTAATTTTCTTTTCTTCTTTATCTTTATTTATGCATCTTTATTTAAAAAACAATACAAACAGAAAAACAAACAAAGCAAACAAGTATACCCATATAAAACATTAAAACAGATGCAGTTCGTAACCAGATTATTAAATTGCGATTGTGTCACCAACCTATCCAATTTCGTTTTTCCTTGGAGTGTATTCCATTTTTGTGAAAGAAAATAGCTAAAAGCTCTCTTTCCGTCTCAGTTTTGGTGCGGCTGGTCCTTGGCCTTATGCAGTTGTGTGATATTAAATGTATTCGGTATCAGGTGAGGTATTCTGGCAGTTTTTGAAGTAGTCCCTTAGATACATTTCATACTGTGCTGTTCCCTCAATTTCAATTCAATCTATTCCCCACAAAAGCCAAACTATGAAAAGTGCTTTATTATTTGTGTCCTTATGTCACATTAACCTTATTATTCACAGTATGTTTGATTTGCTGGTCACATAACTAGAGGATCATAACCTGGCCTGCAAAACAAATTCTTGCAATATTTTTCGAGTTCACAAAGTCACGAGAATCTATTTATTTCGCTGTGGTGTGAATAATTGTGAAAAACAGCAAAATTGTAACTTCTCAGAATAATTTTAACAATGAAATATCTGATGAATTATGTAGAGGCTGTTTTTTACTTAACTTTACTCTAGATGTTGCAAGAAAATACAAACTATTGATTGAACAATAAAAGCATTATTACTACTCCCATTAGCCTAGAATGAAATAAAATAAGTTGCAATATCATACCTACTAGCAGAAATAAATTTCTAAAATGTTCACGTACCTCTATGTAAATCCTCCTCCACATCACTTCTAAAGCCACAGAGCTGCTCAGGTGCTCTGAGCTCTGACAGTGGCCCTGTGCAGTCTAATGTAATGGAACAAGCCTGTGCGGATCAATAGTGGCCAGTGATCGCACACAGACAAAGGTTGTTTAGTAGCAGGCTGTGCTAATTGAAATCAATGGCTAATCTGATGACAGTTCTTAACCTTTACACCTCCCAGGATTCATAAATGTTGAGCGGAGAGGAGCAGCTGCTGTTCTCTCACTTTCACCGCTCAATTTCTTTTCTGCGGCGCACCTTTTGTGTTTGTGCTGACTCACACTTTCAGAGAGATGCCTAACTAAGCCGTTCGATAGCACTACGCCGCTCATGATCAATGCAGGCATGGAGAACACGGAGCAGGTACTGTGTCTTCACTACAGACAGACAACACAATCTCTCTGAATGTTTTGGGCCGATTTACTGTTGGCACTGCAAGTTTGGTGCAGGTTATAAAGAGTTTGATGCAGTTTAGAATAGAGCTTCTTCTTATTGGTACATCAAGCCACTAAAACTAAAACCCAAAGACACATTCGCAGTACACATTGGTGGAAGCAGGTTTCGAACCACAAGACTTTAGACAAATGGAAATTTGCTTTACTAACTGAGCATGATTTACTTTAAGTCTCATTTTGTAGTAATAAGAAAAAAAAGAAAAAAAATCATGGAGGTAATGTAGGACCAATAGGATTCACAGGGAAATCCACAAAAAGTTTTTCTTCCTTCCTTTTTTTTCTTTTTTATTAAATATTTATTAATGTATTATAATTTAACAAAAATATAAATAAATCAGAACAAAAACAGTGAGGAATCTGGTGCAGTAAAGGTACAGTATGTGACTTTCTGGAGGTGGCTCTTCACCTCATGATTTCATGGAAATAGAAAGGTAAACTTTCTCCATTCTCCATGATTTTATATCATACTGTGGATTACCGCCAAAGGAAACACATTTCTATGGAAACAAGCAGGAGCTGCTGTGCATTTGAAATGCCATGGGCAATCATATTTGAGGAGTACCAGAAGATGAAGAAAACTTTCAATAAAAAAAATTAACATATTTATTTATTTATTTAATGGTTCTGTTCTCCATTACAGTTTTATGAAATAATGTGTGATTTAGCTTAAGCTTCACAGCAAAAAGGTTCCATGTTCGATTCCTTGTCTGTGCAGACTTTGCATGTCATCTGTCTGGGAGGGTTTCCTCCGGGCACTTCCCCCATCAACACAAAACATGCACAATAGGTAAAAATGCAGCTAATGTCTTGATCAAGCCAAGCTCAAGATTATGGAGATGGGTCACTGAGCGCTGTACAGCAGGAGCTCATTATTCCTGACAGATGGCCCCAGTGGCACTGGTTGAATTATGGGTCAAATGCAGAGAATGGATTTCTCTCACAAGGGATTAATAAAGTACACCTTACCTTATATTACAAAAAGAAAAAAAGGAAAAATAAAATCCCCAAACTCATTTAGGCTGTACTACATTATTTCATTGTGTCTGTGCTATCCCAGAAGGCCATAGCATATGTAAGTCATTTAACTGATAATTGATGAGTTCACTGAGGAAATGGTGGTGTCAAATGAGGCCATTGGAATCAGATGTAATTTCTCCTGCTGCGCCTGGGTCAAATGAAAGCAGTGTCCATCAAATCAGACTGAACCTAATCTCCATGCAATTACATATGATGTCTTTAAAAGTACCTGTTAATTGATCGAGGGGCTCTGAACTATTTTATATGTACAGAGGGAAACCAATGGGACTGACAGCCCCGCACAGAAAGATGAGACTGAAAGCGGACGTTTTAATCACAAAGCATCAATATCCCATCAGCCACTGGGGCAGCGGAGAAGATGTGGCCAGGACATGTCACAAACAAATTGTCATGAAGAATCATAAGAAAAGTTGTGAGGGTGATTGGCCATCGACGCGGTGTCACTTTCAGTTGGTCTAAAGGTTTCCTGAATCATTTCCGGTCATTTAGAGAACAACACAGAAGAAATGGTTTATAACGTGCATGGGTAAAAAAAATGGTTTGTCTATGGGTTATAAATATGCATCAGGTGAATTTGTGTACTTTTGCCTCCGTTTATCAGAATACGTTTTATTGCCATTGTTAGTAAACAAAATTCACAGAGAACTTGCTTTGGTATTATAGTGTAACATAACACAAATAGTAAATTATAATTAAAGCCGCAAGCAGCAATAATGGGCCTTGTCACTGTGTGCACGTCCCTCCCATGTGCCGCCATGGACTTGCGACCGCCCCGATTCACAGCTTCCCCTGAATCATGACCGCCTCTGTATGCGACTGCCCATGCTATTCTCTCTTCCTGACAGCCGCCCAGGCCACTATTTGCTCTTCACTCTATTTCCATAGTGAAGTCTGTATATAATATATATAATGTACATTTTGTGTTTTTTTTTTTTGCTGACATCCTACACTTTGCCTGGGCACTGCAGTTGAAAACCAGCTGTAGCTAATACTGGCACATTAGCAAGAATGTTTATTAATTATTTTAATTACTATTATTGTTCTCATTGACACTAATCAATGTCCTAAGTACAATGGAATCATTGTACTTAGGACAGGTCATTTCTTGCCGAACTCTGCAGAGGATAGATGCACTTTACGTCTGAGAGACTGAACTCCACAAATAAGGCTCAAAACCTGCTGTTTTTCATGTACAGTGAAACAGGTAAGATACTACCTATATTTCTCTGCACTTTGACAATGTCATCTGTACTAGTTTAAGCGTTTGTGACAGAGGCAAGGTTTTCATGTTAATGCAGAGTTGTGATGTGGTGGAAAGTTACTTGATAAGTTTCAAACATCAGCTCACTACAGTCCATTTTAATGACCACACTTTCACCTCTCTGTGGTACGTTTTTGAGGGAAAAACTCATTTACCCGAGTCAACTACTGCTGTCATTGCCAATTAAGTTTAGCTCAAAATCTAGAGATGGGTTCCTGGGCTCCTGACAGGTTTCCCCAGTGGCACTGGTTGAAGGATGGGTCAAATGCAGCGAATGATCAGTAAAGTAATACTCAAACCTTATCTAGCGTTAATCAACAGTTTTGTAGAAATATGCTTTGAACAGTGTTTCCCTCAGGTTTCCTCTGAGACTAGAGCTGCACAGGCAATTCTTATTTGAATCTAATTACTGAATGCATATTTTGGAGTAAATATGGCACTTACTTCCATTAATCTGTTCTTTTGAAACAATATTGTTACTTTTCTTACTTTAACATGTCAATGATATCACAACTGTCAGAGCTATTTAGGTTTTATCTATAGACTTTATGGGCACCATCATTGTAAGAAATACTAACTACTCCACCTCCATGACACTCCAACTCCATCAAATATTAAACAGGTCAAGTGGCCAAAACAAATGCAAATAGGCATTTAAATAGCACTGAAGTGTCACATATAATGATAATCAGATTTCTCCAGTGGTGGAAGAAGTGTTCAATTTTGTTACTTAAGTAAACGTACAGATACCAGAGCAAATAAAACACTCAAGTAAAAGTATCACATGAAAAAATCTACTTAAGTAAAAGTATTAGAGTACCTGTTTAAACATTTACATAAAGAATAAAAAAGTAAAACTATTTCATGCATATTTTGAGATTTAATAAAGCTTCAAATGTAGGGATTTTGATAAAGATTTGTGTTTAATGTTGTTCAACAGAAACAACTGAATTGGTAGTTTTTTCTAGCTGTTTTTATTTGTGTATTTTTGTTTGCTCAAACTACGAACATGTTAAAAATAAACTCCTAAGCCTTTTCGACAGGTCTCAGACAATAACAAAAAATACTTTTACTTTTCAGTCCTGTTCAAAAATGTAGTGGAGTACAAAGTAAAGCATCCACTTAAAAATGTACTTAAGTAGTTTACTAGTTTTACTTGGTTATGTTCCACCCCTGGATTTCTCTATAAACAAATACAAAAGATCAGATCTAAATATTGGGTTATCTGATTATACTAGCTATCTGATTTCACTGACCATGTAAATGGAGCTTCCGTTTACATGATATTTCAATAATCTGACAACGCCAGAAATCAGATAATGATCAGATTTCTGGTGTGCATGTAAACAGCCACTGACAGCATGACAGGATTTGCTCATGTATGTTTTTGTTTTAGGTCCCACTGCCTCACCAAAGAAAAAGAACTGTTTCCAAAAGATGTTCTCCTGGTTGAAACGGTTCAAATGGCTGTGACGCCGAGGAATAAGATAAGTATTCCTTTGTTCCATTTTTCCCCTTTACTTTCTTTCTTTAATTAGCTCTAAAGTCCATATAAATGCTCTAAAATAATACAACTGGCTCTCGAGATCATTTAATTCATTTAAGTGGTGATGATGGCCCTCGCTACCCTGTGCACGTCCCTCCGCCATAGACTCACAACCACCTGTTAATCGTGACTGCCTCTTAATCGCCACCGCCCCTCCATCGCAACCTCCACTGAATTGTGACCGCCTCTGTATGCGACTGCCCAGCATGCTATTCTCTCTTTTCTGACAGCCACCAAGGCCACTATTTGCTCTTCACCATGTTTTCATAGTGAAGTGTGCCAATTGACTATTACTGGTGTAGACCAGGACATTGAACCATCAACCTTGTGCATAATACACCAGGTTCCTTTTTTGACTGGAGTGACCTAAATAGTGTTTGTATTAATTTTCAATCACTTTGCACTTTGCATCTGTGATTCATAAAATCATAGTTACATACGTAACTCTCGTTATACTGGTGTGGTTCATGGCTTTGAACCAGCAACCCAGTGCCTAGTGCTAGTCCTAAAGCTATAGAGTGATTGAATTTTCAATCAGAGTGACCTAAACAATGTGTGAAATTTTAAGTTTGCATAAAGTCATTTCTGTTTCTGTATTTAGATTTGGAAAGACCAGCATGAAATAGTGGATGTTTATGTTCCCACAGTCCAAATGATAAAGAAGGTGATGTTGATCCAATTGATTTTTTTGCATGTTACAGTGAATCCAATTAATCCCCCAAGTTTTGTGATAATTGGATAATTTTGGACTTTTTATGTATATTGTAGGGGGCGCTATAGTCACCATTGGTTATGTGCTCATTATTCTGCTCTATTCAAGCTTTGATTTTAAACTGGTGGTTACAGTTCTTGCTCTGTAGGCTGTAGGCTGATGCATGTCCCCGTGAGCAGATGTCAAAGAACAGGAAATAAAGACATTTTTTGACGGCATGTTACACAAAAAACATAATGAATATTCAAGGAAAATGGATAACTATTGATTATCAGCATCTCTAGATGTGACATGTCGAGTGTAAGCTCTTTGTAAAACCCTTTAAAAACCAAGGCCTAGATAGGTTTCAGATAAACGTATGTCAAAGTGGTGTCAGAAATGCCATTGCTAGTACATATGTCCCCCATCCCATAGGGGTCACTTAAAAGGTGGCACTGCAGAGCCAATTTGCGTGGACTATGTAAAATATTGTTATGAGAATTAATTCTGCATTATGCTGGTTCACTCTGCCAACTTTGGTGCATTTCTGTTCATGTTTAGTGGGTGTTTCTCTCTCTTTTGTGTGATTTGAGTAAGAGTGCTGTTCACTTACAATAGGCATAGGTCTAACTTCCTGATAAGGGGCACATAACAGAATTTTCTGCAGTGTTTTACCAATTAATGTCAAAGTAATTTTTTTCTCTCCATTGTACACTTTGTGCGTCCCTATAGCTGGCACTCTAGCACTGATCATTGTATTTGACATATCAATGTAGTGGCAGCCAAGTGATTCAAATTTCAACCTGGTCAGACCAAGCATGTGCATGTAAGAGTTTTTAAAATGTTTTTTTATGAGTCTTTGCGTCCCTGCTGGCCAACTGTGAAAAATGCCCCATATCCATAATAGAATTGCTTGTATCTTCTCATACATAGATCTTAATCTCCACGTTTTGTACAAATCGAATAATGGTGACATTTCATGTCTATAGCGGGGGGCGCTATAGTGTACACTTTTCATATGCTCCATAGTCCATTATATTCAGGCAGGCATTAGTGATTCAAAGTTGAGCTCTCTAGGCCAATGCCTGTGGCTGTGAGAAGTCATCAAAGAAACAGGAAATTAAAGTGTTTTTCACCTACGTGTTACGCAAAAACTGTAAAGAGTATCAAAAAAAGGGTAGCTTATGACTATGTCTTTCCATGTGGCATGTCAGATCTGAGTTCATTTGGACCAAAAACTAAGGACTAGATAGGTTTCATACCAAGGCAGTACAAGTGACAACAGAATTTCAATCCAATATGGCCGACTTTCTGTTCATCATAAGACACTGCTCCAATTCAACTTCAGGCTTGTTTCATGGAGCTCTATCACTGTTCTGAATTTCATGAGCCTTCTCCAGAACTTGCCTGTTCCCACTCCCAATGGGGTCCAGTTTGTGGTCGCGGTGTAGAATTGGTACATGTCGAGCATTGTCGTGATGCCCATTTTATCAAATGTTTTGGCTGGTCGATACTATACCCCCATGTGAGACTTTTCATCAGTGTTCAAAGGGTTAAAAATGCAATTATTTTTGAGGAAAAATAATGAGAGAAAAACCGATCAGGAACAATGCCCCTCACCAGTTACTTCGTTACTGGCTCAGGTCAATTATGAATTTAATCAGTATCAGTCAGTGTATAAGTGCATCATATTTCAAACCGGTTGGACAAAGTGTATGTGTAAATTATTTAAAAATGTATTTTGATACTGGCCAACTGTGAAAAATGCCCTGTGTTTGTAACAGATTGTCTCATGCATAGAATTGAAATCCCCAAGTTTCATACAAATCAGATAATGCTGAGGTTTCAAGTATAGGGTAGGGGGCGCTATAGTGTACACAGGTCTTATGATTATTGCTCCATTACATTCAGGCCAGGATCACGCAATAGTGATTCAAATTTGAGCTCTCTAGGCCCATGCCTGTAACTCACGAGGGCCAATAACATAATAATTAAAAAATATGCATTATAACAAGGATAGATAAAAATAGACTTTGATATACAAATACAAAGTATATACTATGGGCAGAACAACCTAGCCAAAACGATCAGTGCAAGTAGGTTAATTACAGTTGTTTAAAGTGACAGTAAAAGTCAAGAGCAGGATTTGAACCTCCAGTCCAATGCCATGCCCGACAACTATAAAGTATCTTAACCTCATCTTTATTTCAGCTATATATCTATATTATTAATGAGTATTTTCAAAGTTTGAGTGGTGGCTCCCAAGATGTGGCCTGGTAACCATATTGGAGGGCAGTACTTAAGTAAATACTTAAGTAAAACTTAAATAGTTTAAATAGATACGTTTAACAGTAAAAGTACAGAGTGTCAGTGTATTCATAACATGGCTAAGTTTGTTTTTACTTTTCTCTTCGATAGAGGGGAAACTATATGTAGGCTTGGGAAAATCCCCTGGAGGCATGGTATTAATAATGCACAACCACAACAAGGGACAACTTCAAATGCACTGCCTGGGAAGGTGCAAAAGTGCGGACAGCGCAGGTGAAAAATTCAACAAATTATTCACTAAAGATATCTGAACCACTACCCCAAGGGAATTATTATTCAGTGCAGGAGGCAGTTATGTTTTTGTTCATTTGTACTACATATTTATTGTACCTAAAACATTGTTAAAGCACATTATTATTGGCAACAATTTATTTGAGTGAATACAGTGTATGTTATTGCTTTATCTATGTGCCAGTATAGTCAAGAAAAATGGGTTGTGATCATTTAACATCTATTCATCCATTCTCCTCTCCCATAAATAAGTATCGGCTAATCCATCTGCAGCAGCTGCTTTGATGTAATATTCCAAGATTGGGGAGGCGAGGGCAAGAGATGGTTTTCATATATTTTATGTATATCATACAATTTCTTTAAAAAGTTACTGAAGTAAATGTGAGTACTACCCACCTCTGGTTTAAACCTAAAAGGACTCTCTCTGGTCTGAATGGTCACTACCTAAACCCCAGCACCTGCAGCCATTTATCAGTGCTAGTGCAGCCTCTGTAGCTCAGTGAGTGAATTCTGGAGGTTCAGAGCTTTCTCATGAGGCATGGCCTGTGCATATACTGAGAATGAGAAAAACTTGTACGTGTCCTCTGTCTTAAAGTTTAACGTCTGGCAGGCCAGAGTCTGATTGTACTGTTTTTTAAGTGTAGAAGCACAGGCTACATAGAGTTCTTCAGCAACAACAAATATGCTTTTTTAATAGAATAGAATAGAAAATAATTTATTTTTTGTGGGTATCAAAATTAGTAATCACCATTGAATAGTGTAGGCCTGAAGATGTCACATGTAATCCATGCAATACCTTAATAGCTTTTCATCAGTTGCTTTAAAAATTTACAATTAACTTTTTCCATCCTGAAATAAAAAAGCCACCCCACATTGTACTGTCCTCATGCACTGACTGTAATAACCAGCCTGCATTATAGTTAAAGCAGGCATTATACGCTCTATTTGTTGGCATAGTTCTAGTCTCATTTGAAATCCAAACAGCGTGTCTTTATTTGAGTGAGGCTTTGATTCATGCAGAGACACACACGCTGATCCTGCTCCTAATCCCTCCTCTGGCTGGGACAAGGACAACCTGACAACTTAAGACCTGCGCCTCAAACTCCGCTAAACAGTCCTGTTGACCGATTTAGAAACACGCTTTTAATTCATCAGTAACTATCGTACCTGGCGGCCCATCGAGGCAAATATATCCCCAACATGACATTTCACTAACTGATCTGGCAACTGACATTCAAACTTCTACCATGCTTACAAGTTTGTTCAACAGTGTTTGCCAAGTGGGTTAAACTGCATTTGGCTGCTTATTTCAATAGTTAACATCATTATTTTATTTACATAAAATCAAGGGTAATTCTATAACTGTTACCTAACAACCTTAATGTTAACTAGAGCCAAAACATGTCTAAATTACACTAACTAATAAAATAGATAACACCTTTATTTTGTTGAAGTAATGTTTAATTTGTCAGATCAGTGTTGATGACGCACATGTAGAACTCACCACTGTATTTTTGTAATTTTGTTTTCATTTTTACCCCACAAGCTGCTGTTTATGTTACACCACCTTTAGTCATGGCTAAAGAGAACTGGATGGTCCTGTTTGAAATATTTGCTGAACTGGAAACCACAGATGTGGACTCAATTTTTACTCTTTTCTTGGATAGAATATTACCACATTCCTGAAATTTTAGATGGGATACTCTGACCAAATGGTAAGATTGGTAATTTAAGCGCTGCCTGAAATCAGACTCATTTCAAAATATCTTGAAGTACCTTTAAAACTATTGTACCATGTCAAATGCAGGACAATACAGCATTACTCAAACATGCCTACTATAACCTGGCAGTTTGATTAAAAAGTTGCAGTATGTTTTTAGAAATATTAACTATGGATATTTTTGCATTAGAATAAATACTTTTTCATACCACAATCAGAATTGATATAACAATATATTTGTGTCGATCTGCCCATCAGTGAAAAACATACTTTAAAATAATTACAAATTATAGACTTCTGAGAAACACATTTATTATTATTATAAGTCATCTGAGGCAGTATAAAGATACACTTAAAATTCAACATTACCATTTTCTCAGAGAGCTAAAGACGACCATCGTGAGGGCATAAGTCTGACCAGTTCAAGGAATAAACTATACAAGATGTTCTCATAATATATTTGTCTAATTGTTAAATTCTACTCCTTATATCATTTATTTCATAAGTTCGGAGGTCAAACGACTCAGTGGTTTGGCCTTTTCATTCTTGTAACTCAACATAAATGACTCCAAATTATTATAACTGTGGTGACCCCACACAACCTTGTACTGAAGAGTAATTAAAAATACCACAGAATAAAAGTTTCCATCAAGAGGATACAGTCTAATCTCCTCAAACATGAACTGATGAGTCACTGTTATTGATTTGCAAATGCTTTCCACCACCCAGGGATCCAACATGGCCGACTGCGTGGTAGTGTGCCAGCCCCAGACTTTTTAATCAAAGTTCAAATCAGGAAAAGTTTAGATGAGGCTTTACTTTTTCAACCATCAAAACTCAAACAAAGAGTGTCAGCCTTGTTCTGGAGGAGTCACAATCCACTGTATGGACTCTGATGCCAATAAATACGGAGAATTATGGCATTAAGTTGTATCCTAAATACAACTAATGGCAAATCACTGTTAACTGTAGTGCAATTTGCTGTGCCAAATGGGAGGATCCGCTCTGACTGACTAGGCACTGCTGTCATTCTACAAGTATTATTATTATGAATTTACAGCAGTAACAACAATGAACAGGAGAAGGGAGGGTCAGTAGTATTACTGAGGGAAAACTTATAGCTAAAAACTCCAAGTTTAAAACTCCCTTGTTATATGGATGCATAGCAAAAGAAAAATTCAATTCTGTGAACAGGACAAAAGTTTTTGAGTGAAGACGTTTCACTGCTCATCCAAGCAGCTTCTTCAGTTCTGGTCAAATTGATGGCGGACACTGCCTTATATCTATCTATCTAGGGAGGAGCTAACTACACTGAAACTAAGGTCGTTTTCACACTGCCTCTAGTTGGATCGCTTCGAGAGCGCATGAAACAGGAGGTCTCGGAGCGGCTCCACTCGCACTCTGGAGCGGGGAAAGTGCGGTGTGAACGCGGTTTGACCTCAGGGGGCAACATACGCAGTCCGCTGTGACAATAATAGTGTTTGGAATTGAGTAAAAGCACTTGGATCACATATATATTTCTGTGAATGGGCTCTGCAGAGCTGCTGTTTGACACATTCGTCTGACGATAGAGTTTTGATCAACTTAATATCAGCGACAGTCTCCTCCTGCCTCTTGTCGTTCCAAAAGCTTTTTTTTCTCCTTTGCCACCAAGCCCCCTCCACGTACAGTGTATTTAGCCACAGGTGAAAGAAAAGACCGCAGTGTATAGGGGAGCATGTGTGCGTGAATTCACGGGGCTCTGTCCTCTTGAAGTGCGTTGTAATAGAAATAAGTTTAGCGATCAGCTGATGGACTCTCACACGGCTCATGGTGCGTGTCTGGGGTGAATGATGCACGGTGTATGTGAACAAGGCTGACCCAAAAGTAAAGTAAACAGAACTAAATGTAGTTTGCACTGGGGTCGGTCCAGAGAGGGCACTAACACGTGAAAACGACCTCACACCTATTTGTTTACAGTTTCTGTTTGTTAGCTAGGTCTATTGAACTAGTGTGCTGTGCCTGAGTTATATTTTGCATAATTGTTCATACACCTATCAGCATACTGGCTATCACTATTGTTTTCATTGTTTTGATTTAGGTCTGAAGATGGAGTTATAAATAGGAGATAAATGATGTTTACATTCCTATTCAAAGATGGATTGTCTTTCCTAACAAAAAATAAACCATTTCTTTTCCTTGGGTAAGTTCTGTACCTCACTAAATCTGACCAGAACTGAAGAATCTGCTTGGATGAGCGGCAAAACGTCTTCACTTGAAAACTTTTGTCCAGTTACAGAATAAAATTGTTCCTTTGCTGTGGATCATACCTGGATGACTGACGGATTACACAGACATAGACACATGGAATAGCTTTCGGCATCTGTATGTTGGATTTGGTACCATTTTGTCTTTTTATTGTTAAAATATTTCATTGGTTTGTATCCAATTATTTTAGATCAATGAGTAAAAACAAATAGAAGTAATAGTCCAATTTAATCATGCCTTCACATTCAGCCAAAGTCTTTTTAGGTCTTTTTGGACACGAGGGATAGTCATTGTCCAGAACACAAAACCATTCAAGGAACAAAAGCAGCCTCTTGTATTTTAGCAGACAAACAAGTTGAGATAATAATGACTTGTCCCATTGGGGAGAATGAAACACTAGAGCAGGAAAAAGACAGCGCAGGTCCATTGTAAAAAGGAACACAGCGTGAAGCAGCAGAAGTCATCAGCCGAAATCACACTTGAGCTCGTATTTCTCACTCCTTTTAGGCCGTGCCAGGCAATCACCAACAGAGGAGGAAATGCACCATCCCAGAACCAACCTGTTCCACTGCACAATCAAGCTCGGAGCTGCTTGGCACTATACACCCGGCAGAAAAGCTCACATTTACAATAGCGACTTCTTTTTCGAGCTAGTTTTAAAGGAAACATTCTGGAAACATCTACTTATGCATGAAACAAAACACAACCCTATTAATAATGTTAGAGAAATCCTGCATTCTCCTGCATTTGAGGCTTGAGTGCTCAAAAAATTCCTGTTTTCCTCAATAACTATTGAAGTGCCTGCATTAATCAATTTTCAAACCGTGAAAGGAGGAAGTAGGTGTATTAAGCACTGAGCTTTCACAAACCATTTGGCACACTACTAGTATTCACATTTTTTGGGCACATCCACATGATTTTTTTCAGACAGCAAAGTGAAGTCAGGGTGGGCTGGCAACAGTCTTCCTTCATACACTTAAAATAATTTATCTTAATTACTTGATACAGACAGTTCTCAGCTATTAGACTGTTGAATTCTGTATGGGGAAAAATTACAAATTTACCTTTAATGCCAGCATTAAAAAATAATATCATCTAGTATTTTGACTTGAAAGAAACTTCTTACATACAAAAATAAATAAATAAACAATAGATCTAGACTTGAAATCACACTATGCAACTTTTTAACCAAAACTTTTTCATTATGGTTCTTGTTTCCATATAAATGTTGTTTGGCTTTGTGGAATAAAACTGTACTCCAGAGAAAAAGTTTAACAAGCCATTCCTAATTTGTCATTTCTATGTGATTTGATAATTATATCTCATGTTTTATTTAAAGATGTTTTTACAGCTTTTCTGTTCTGTTGTCTGTTTTCTTTGAAGCAAAACTATGCCAGTGGACTTTGTGACTTAAATCAAAGGTCCACTATGTACTTTTCTGGTGGACGGTATGTCAGCTGTTTGTCTCTCTGGTGATGTTGTTGGTTCACCTGCATGATCTCTGTGGATAATGTTGAGTGAAGTGTTGTTTTAACTTTCTTTTGCCATGGAATCATGCAGTTGACTTTCCACCTCCAGAAAGTTACATACAAAAATGTAAATGATGAATTAATTCCCAAACTCTAACTGAGACTAAATGGGCAAGTAGACAAAGTTAAAACCATAGACTGTATAAAGAAGTGGACTAAGGGAGTGTGACGTTACCCACAGCGTTCGGCTCCAGCTAAATGAAGCTCATCGAGGCTAACAGTTACAGGAGGGCGAATTTGGAGGCGAATTCCGACCCCGAGTATCATAGCAAACAAAGAGCCAATCCGGAGCGAGACTGTTGAACGTAATGCCCCTTCCCGCCCGCACCGCTGGTTTAGCACAAAGCAGACGCTTAGCAACGCTGTCAATCAAACCTGCTAACACTAGCGGGAGAAACCTCAGGGAAAGAAGACACCTGATTTGTCTGTTATCAATGTTCATATCTTGATTTACGGACACAATAGCGAAATAAAAACACCAGGATCATGTAGAGCGGGTTAATACGAACGTTTTAAGACCAAAATGACGAGGCTCACTGCAGCAGTTACAGAGAGAGGGGTGACAGTTTTTCAATGTAAAGTGAATTGGAGCCAGAAGTGCACCTATGAATCACTTCCTTTTGAAATGTGGCAGTTAGTAGATTAGCTATGTCCATTTATACATACAGTCTGTGGTTAAAACAGATGTGGATCCGTTTCATTGATAAAAGATTTTACTGGAAGCAAGAATAAAATTTGGTTGCTAGCAAGAATCCACCGCCTTAATGCTGCTCATATCCTTGGCGTCACTGCACTAAAGGTAGCTAAGGAGAAACAGAGTGACTTCATCCTGGCTACGGAACAATAAAGAGTGGAGATTGGGTGGCAGTGACTTGGCCCTGGAGGTATAAATCTGTTGCAAATGGCCTCCTCTGCTGCTGTTCATTACGACTGTGACTGAGAGAGGAGCAGGTTCACAGGGAAAACAAGTTGAGACACTACAACCCGCAGGGGGCGCTCGTAACTGACCTGAAAGACAATTAGTGCCAAATACAACCTCAGTTTGAAGTTCAGATATAGGCAATAGACCAAAGATGGTGTTAAAAAGATATCAGACCATATGAACAAAAGATGCAAAAAAAAAAAAAAAGTTAACTCGTAATTTGCAGCACTGATTTAAAACAAAAACAATAGTAGAAATCGCTCTATTGACTTCCTGTTCGAAACTGTCAAACTCAGGGGTGTCCAAACTTTTTTTTTTTTTTACAGAGGGCTGCACATTGAAACATATTGGAAGCATAGAGCCACAGACTGGTTGTCAATATTGTGGATTATTCAGATGGGTGCATTTTTCATGGCTTTGACAGAGCCATTGTAGCTTTAATAAGGCTTAAGAGCAATCATTTTAGGTCTGTGTCATAATGCATTGTGACGTTATTGAGGTTATAGTGGTAGAAATACTTACATTTGCTGTGAAAATGATCATCTGGGCCATTTTATCAGGGTCTATAGAGTTGTTTTTTTTTTTCAAAGAACTGCAGTAAGTACCAAGCTGCTGCAGGACAATATAGTATTACTCAAAGAATCACTCAAAAACTCTAATAATACAAGAAACCTTCTGCTACTACTATGCTTTTATTTTTTATGCATTCAATTTAATTAAAATTTGAAAATTGAAAAGTTTTTTTTTTGTTTTGTTTTTTTTTCACTGAATGACAAAACATCAACATAAAGCTTTTGTTACCATTCACTGTGCCCTCACTTGCCTTCAAATTGACCACAATGCACTGCGGTAGAGTTTATTTAAAGCATTACCTAGCGTCCCACTTTTTTACTATTTGAGCTATAAAATATACCCACATAGAGCATTATCTGTCACCTTACTTTCCTGTGGACTTTTTGAGGTTGTTAGCTTGTTTTGCGAGCGCCCACGGGTGCAGGGCTGGTGTGGGCGGTTTGTTTGTAGCATGTGAATATGTCGCTGCAAGACGTACACGTATCCATCTTCCTTACTCAGATATAAGACGTGGAGAGCTGTTTTATCATTGGCTCTTTCTGCAGTCAGTGTCACGCTAAACTGGAAAAACCACAAAGATATGAAGATTAATCGCAGACTCAGTCCTCTTTCGGGTTTAATAAAAGAATTAGAAAACACAAGAATGAGAATAGAAGAGTCGGGGGGGGAGACAATGAGACTGGAGACGGCTGGACTGGCTGAAATTTCTAAAAGGATCAAATTGGTCTGAATTGGATTTATTATTGGGGTAATTTGCTGGGTTTTTACTTAACAAAACATTAAGTGGTCCATGTCAAAGAGGAAGAAAAAGTCTTATGTGGAATCCAGAAGAGACATTAAGGGCTTAGTACACATTCTACAGGATTGCTAACATGCTATATTAACTGCACTATAAAAATATTGCCTTCCAATTAATTTTAAATAAAATATCACAACTGTTTCTACACAATTTGGGCACTAAAATCAGCTTTTAATGCTTTGAGTGAAATCAGTCATCTTCATATTATTAAGTTCTATGTATTAATAAAATGCAAAATAAAATAAAATAATTACATCCAATGCAAAATCCAGCATAAGCGTAATTAAAATGGTTTATCAAAAGTTAGCAGTTAACAGCATATTGACAGGGTTCCCAATTCCTATCCACTCAGCCACTAATATAGACTATACACTTGAAATTATGTTTTTACATATCTCCAAAACGACTGAGTTATTACACATTTTTCACTGTATCACTAAAGCCAAAATTGTAATTCATTCATACTTTTTCCCCTTTTTAACTTTCTGATTAGGCCCTAAACTAACCCTTTCAATCCAATAATTGTCCATCCAGATCAACGCCTTCTGACTTCTGAGGCCCTGCGTTTTAAAATGGCATCTCTTCTCCCACCCCCGAGCGCTGGTATACTTGTGTGAACTAAGCAATTTGTCCTCGTCCCTGTGCTAAAAATAAAACTAAAAAGAACAGTGCAATCTTTTATTTATCTTTCTTTGTGTGCTGCCATGGGGCCATTGTTCCTGCTCGTTGCCTTCCAAACTGATGAGGGCATTAAAAACCAGCATTGATTCACAGACATTTTTCATTTCCTCTGGCCTGAGTGCACCCACATGTCTTCAAGCATCCCGGTTTCAAAAGAAAACGTTGAATATTTGAATGGAAAAGTTCACTAAAAACCCAGGAGGAGGAGGAGGAATTTCAGATTACAGTGATCGAGGAAGATCGCCGGAGCATCTGGCCAACTTTGGGAGTGTTTCTTACGTCATATGGCTCTATACGGGTAATATTAGTGTGTCAGTCATAGTACTTTAGAATGGCATTTCGTCAAAGGAAGATTTGCTCCATCCATAGAAGGACTGTAGCCGCCCCACTGAGCCACAGCTGTCACCCAAGATCAGGAATGATGACTCTGGAAGTTTCCTTGAACAAAAGTAACAGTCTGTCCACAATGTTATGGTTTAAACTGTGACAGTTTCATAACTTTGATGGAGGAGGGCTGAGAAATTGATGGAGTATGAGTTAACACAAATCCAGCCTTATCAGATTTTGTGCATTACGTAATGTTTTGTCCTTCCAATTACATAAAAAAACTAAGGTACTACAAGCACAACTGAAACTGTTGCAATCTACATATAGAGGACACATACAAGTTTTTCACATTCTCAGTATATAGACAGGCCCTGCCTCATGTGAAAGCTCAGAACCTCCAGCATTCACTCACCGAGGCTGCACCAGCACTGATTGATGATTGGCTGCAGATTCAGATCAGAGAGGGTCCTTTTAGGTTTAAACCAACTGGATTTCAGCATTCAAACTAGCAACCCAAATGAAAGACTCATGCGAGGCTCATTCTGCTTTCTGATAATCGGCTTTAGAACCAAGCACTAAATTATAACATAGCTTACCCAGCAGGTTCAGTGTTTTTTGTAACTAAGGATAAATCAGCATTACAATTGTTATAAAAAGTAAAAGCTATTTCATTTGAACATGTTTACCTCTTATCTAGAGACACGGATAGGTTATATTTGTAATTTAAAATCATAACTTCAAATTATATATAAATGGGATGTTACGCCCAGTTATTTGAGCTGTTCTCCCTAATATTTTTTTATTGAGGAAACACTCTCAGAGCTTTATTTTGTGCTTTTAGTTGAGAAAGATTATTTCGGAAATTATTATGATTTTATTACTATTTCTAACAAGATTTTGGTAAATTTCAAATAACATTTTATATTTTAGCCAAGAATAAATGAGAATGTGAATCTTAGGGTGTTACATAAATGTCAAATAAATAAAATAAAATATTGCATAATTCCACCATTATTACTGATCACATTTTCTAAACTATTCCCTACCACCATTAAAAGCATTATGTCACCAGCTGAAAAAGCCTGTCTGTTTGTCTGGCCTCTAAATCAACATCTCATTTGTATCAGTGCGGTGAATCTGCCAATACAAGCTCTCGGGTCTGTTTCTATGGGCCCATTATGTTCTGTTGTAGCAGTTCACAAAGACATAAGCAGTGTTTTTATGAATTACCATTTCAGACAAAACACGAAAATTGTTTCTCCTCTCTCACTGCTGCACTTACAATACCAGATGACACTAATCCAAAGCCAGGACCATTACCTGCTTTGTGGTCATAAAAAATGCAATAATGGTAGCAACGCAGGCAATGTTATCCAACAGCCCAGACCGTATACATGGTTATGGGTTTATGTCAGGCTCTCAGCAGGCTGATCCTAAAGACGCTCTGTCATCTGCTCTGTTCTGTGTTTGTCTCTTTTTTGTCCATATTTGTCGTGCATCTTGAGAACTTTTTATTTCTGACATTGCTTATATGTGTGTGAAATGTGATGTTTCACAACGTTTCAGACGTTGGCTACGTGATGGCATCTCCTACACACAAGAACTAACAGGACTAACAGGTGAATGCTCACCTGTTAGTCTACCTGCAAACTTATGCACTCTTCACTGAGTAACACTGTGTGTCTGACAGAGACGTGGCTCAAAGATTACCTTGCAACTCCAAGTCTCGCCAGGTTCACCACCATCAGAGCCGATAGGAGCGAGTAAAGCTCTCATAAATCTATTGGAGGGCTGTGCATGTTTATTGATAACAACTGGGCCGCACAGGTCTGCATCTGGGAGTGTGCACACCGGACTATGAGATTCTGACAGTCTCTTTCAGGCCATTTTACCTCCAGTGGGAGTTTGGTCAGGTCACTGTGATCTTTACATATGTGCTGGGTCCAAAGACAACGAGAGAGCAAGGACTACAATGATGCACTTGCCT
The DNA here is from genome assembly GCA_000787095.1 of Periophthalmodon schlosseri. Taxonomy (NCBI): domain Eukaryota; kingdom Metazoa; phylum Chordata; class Actinopteri; order Gobiiformes; family Gobiidae; genus Periophthalmodon; species Periophthalmodon schlosseri. The sequence goes on from KN470174.1 coordinate 51,748, forward strand.
GCTCCACTGACCAGCCTGTTCTTATACTTGCCGACTTCAGCTTATGTGACCTCTCCGAATACCTGCCCACCCTCCAGCAGAGCGTAGACTGCTCCACTTGCCTGAATAGGACGCTTGATCACTGTTATGGAAACACTTACAAAGCCATAAGCAGACCGCCCCTCGGGAAATCAAACCATAACGTTATCCATCTTTTGCCTAAATATAGAGCCATGGTTAAGAGGGAAAAGCTGGTCACTAAGCCGGTCACTAAGCAGATACATGTCTGGATATGTCTGGAGTGACAATAGTAAATAACAACTCAGAGATTGCTTCATGGACACTAACTGGGACATTTTCTTTGAATCTTGTAACAGCGTCGATGAACTCAGACACACTGACCTCGTATATTAAATTCTGTCAAAATACAGCAACTGAACCTAAAGTGATAAAAAATATTCCCTAACAAATCCTGGGTGTCAAAGGAGCTTAAATGCTGCATAGCTGAAAGAAGTGCTGCCCATCTCTCTGGTGATGCTGAACAATTACATGGGAAAAGGACTGAGCTGAGAGGGAAAATCACTAAGGCTAAAATTGACTACAAACATAAAACAGAACAAAAATGTTTAACCAGCAATGTACGACAGGCCTGGGCTGGGATAAACACACTAATGGACAGGGAAAAGGGGAGATGATGGTGTCAGTGACAGTCCAGATTTCATTAATGAATTAAATACTTTTTATGGTATATTTAACGCCACGGATGACAGTGCTCAGTGCAATGAAATCTGCTGTAAATCTTCCATCTATGACATCCATTGAGATCAACAGTAATGAGGTCCTGTCTATCCTCCTCAGACTGCAGCCAAATAAGACCACAGGCCTAGATGGTGTGAAGGCCCGACTTCTGAAAGACAACTTAAAGATGACTTCACAAGGCTCTTTCAGCTTCTTTTAGACACCCACACTGTGCCCTTGGCTTGGAAATTCACAAAGATCAGACCAGTGCCCAAACGTCCTGGTGCAAGCACAACCAATGACTTTAGGCCTATTGCAATAACATCTATTCTGTGCAAAACCAATGAATTTAAAAATGAATGACACCCACTTTAAAACTGTGAAATATGCAGACTACATGGCCCTCATCAGTCTCCTGCAGCAGAACAATGTCTCAACCAAGAGGATATGTCTGGGGGGTCTGTCTGGAGCACACAAAGCTCCTCCAAACATGGTGTAACACAAGTCGGCCGCAAATTAATGTGGTGAAACCAGAGAGTGCATTCTAACCTGCTCCACTCTGAGCTCAGACATACAGCCTGTCACACTAAACTGTCACAGTGTTGAGATTGTTAGCAGTTTTAAATATCTTGGCACAATCTTGAACGCCCAACTCAAACTTTCAAATGAATGCTGACTGTGTGTCAGCATGTTCTCAGCGACTGTACCTTCTGGGCACAGTGACATTGGGGTCAGTCCACAAATTATAGAGTGAGTGCAGTAACTTTTCACGTGACTGCAGGGCACAACCACAAGAAACAATATATAAATTAAACAAAATTGTCTCACTGGGTATCAAGATTGAGACCCCAGAAACCCCTGAGCCAGCTGTACAGAGAGAGGACACTGAGTGCATAGTGTCAGGCCCCTCTCACCCTCTGAACCCGCAGTTTGAGCTTCTCTACTCTGGAAGGCGCTGTAGAGTCCCATTGGCAACAAAGTTTGTTTTTAAAAAATCCTTTGCCCCCCGTGCTGTGGATATTCTGAACACAGCAGGAGTTGAAACACTTAGCCACAGGACTGAATTGATGTTTTTTTTTTTTTGGTTTGTTTGTTTTTATACAATGCATTTACCATAGATTGTCTATATAAATGGACATTGTTAAACTGCTAGTCGTTGCATTCTACATAGGAAGTGAGCATGAGTGCACTTCCTGCTTCATCGGCTCCAATTCACCTTCACCATTGTGTCCATAAATCAAGGCATGAACATTAATAATAATAACAAATCAGGTGTCTTCTTTGCCTGAGGTCACTCCCGCTAGCGTTAGCAGGTTTGACTGACAGCAATGCTAAGTGTCCGCTCCCTGCTAAACCAGCAGTGTGGGCAGGAAGGAGCTTTACCTTCAGCAGCCTCGCTCCAGATCGGCTCTTTGGTTGCTATGATACTCGCAGTCGGAATCCAAATATGGAACTCGACTCCAAATTCATCCCATAACTGCCTCGATGAGCTTCATTTGACTGGAGCTGAACGCTGGGTGACGTCACACTCATTAAGTCCACTTCTTTATACAGTCTATGGTATTTACTTTATTTTACCAGGGCTACTGGTGCTTAGATTCAAGTTGTTCTTGTGCTTTTTTATGTGGTGAGATGAATGATATGAATTTCTACCTCTGTGGACAATAAAGATTCTATTCTTAAAGGCGCTGATTTAGTTATTCCTCACTTACCTTATACATTCCGAGCATCCTAATGATTCACTGCGATGAGTTTATACAAGTTTTTCACAACTTTCAGAGGCCAGAGTGGAGTTTTGCCATCACAGTAATGACAAAAACTAGCAACCTCTTGTTCTGAGACAATGAAGCACTTTATAATTAGATGCAGATGGTACACAGCAGATTTATTTGACCTAATGAGCTGCTTATACAGTATTTGTAAAGGGGCAAGACAAATTTTGCTCAAATATACATTAATCGGCTACAGGTCCTTTAAAATGTACTGATGTTACAATATGTGTGTATCTATATATGTTTAAGAAATATGTATTATTAAGAAATGAGTGATGGTCATAACATTGTATTGATTGGTTCCCATTTCACGCTTCTTTATAGTCTTTGCCTACAGTTAGTTTGAGCCTGGTGTTACGAGAGTGCACACCGCAGAGCTGTGGCAGAGGCAGTCAGGCGAGCCAAAGTTATGCATCCAGTTTAAATGAAATATGACAAGTAATGAAGTCAAGCCAAATGTCTAGTCAAATGAAGCCATCCATTCTGTCATTTTAGCATTTTTTTCAGTTCATGCGCACAATATTTCTTAATTCACAATTGCTAAGTAGTTAACAGACGCAGACAAGATAAAAAGTTTGCTCTGTAAATCCTTGTCACCATGATTGGTTTTCAGTGACAGGACGAGGAGGGGGGAAACGTCAGAGCCTTCAGCGTGCCAAAAAACACAAATAAAAGTAATTAAACTCAGCAACATCATCAATCTCCCAAACAGTCGTGTGGCAGTTTGGGCTCCGCTCAGAATTAACACTGGCCAAGATCCAAAGGAAGATGTTCAGTGTACGCAGCTGCAATCAAGAGCTTTCTGTGCCAATCATCACATGAAATAATAACACAGTATTTGGGGTACAAAAAGTGTCCAAAATAACATTATATTTAATAGTTTGGACACTTCAGTCATTCTTTCATTTGGACTGAATGAGGCACTCACATTGGTCCTAGTTTAGTCCTTGTGTAGATTTGGTTTGGGCCTGTTCTAGACATATATAAGTGTTAGAGTAATTGTACAATTTTTATCATTTATATTCATTTATGCTTGCTGTTATGAAATGCTTTTAATCATGTGTTTTGAGTCACAGGGTGCCGGTGACATAGATTATAGAGCTACAAGGCTGCCACTACAAAGATAACGACGCGGACGTGAAAGAATGTGTTTTGTCTTTGTCTCACAGTTTAGCAGTTAGAGAACTCAGAGCGCACAGAGTGGACTGTACTCGGTGACGTACTGGGGCTTCCTCTCTGTCCGTTCTCCTCGCGAGTAAAACGTACTGATCTCTCTTGTCTTCTTTTCCTTATTATAGTAACTGTTGGGTCCACCAGCACCCATCAATAAGTCTTACTCTAGTCCAAATTAAGTTTAACCTGGCTCACGCCAGATTGATATGTGTAGCAACCAGAATTGAGTTCTACACATTATCAGTCTGGGATGGCTCTCGCTGAAAGCGATCGGAAAACGTGAAACGTCATGATGATTATTTGAATTTGATTGGTCAAAGTATCACAACAGCGGAGTCGGAAAATCAAACTTTTTTTAAATCCAGCTGAGAGAAAAGCACAGACATCTTCCCTGTCCACAAATGAACAAAGTTTTTACCTTCTGCACATTTTTCACAAACAAAATCATCTGTATTGACGCTAAAATAGGCTGAAGTACATCTGTTGGCGTCGCCATGTTTGTCCTCACAAACCTTAAAGCTGCTCTGTGATTGGTCTGTCTTCCCGATTTACTGTACAGTGGGGGCACGCCAAGATGGACTCTTGAGAGTTTGTGAACTCACAAATATTGCGAGAATCCATCTTGCTGTGCAATGTTAGGTTAAGTTCATAATTGCATGAGAACATTGCCTGTAAAACAATCACCTACAGATTGTACTTGTGCATCACATTAAGCCATTAAAGTAAATAGTTGTAGTAGTGGGGCAAAAGTGGCTAGAGTGGAAGGGGAAAGTTGTCAGTTCAATACCAGCTCTGACTAGTGCATACCATTGTGTCCTTAAGCAAGAGTTCATCCACCTTGCCTGTGTGAATATGTTTTTTAGGAGAGTGATCGGTGTCGGTCGGCGAGGCCATAATAGGCACAAAATGACAGCTACAAATGTTATATTGGTATAGACTGGCTATAGTCACGCTTCACAGTAAGAAGTCCCTGGTTTTGAATGTAGAGTCTTTTCCAGACAGGTTGCCCCAGCAGCACTGAAGGATGGGTCAAATACAGAGGACAAATTTCTCTACGGGGACAATAAAGTATACCTTAAAGCACCACGTGTAATTAGATTGGCTGACCCGGCCCTGTTGTATTCTTACATAACACCAGTACATTGATCTATGTTATTGCTGTCTGATAGTGTGCCAGCTTTGGCCTGACAGAAGAAGACCAGGGAGCACATGTGGACCTGAACAAAGGCAAGGTGAGGGGAGGGGGGAGGGGCAACAGGTTTCACATCTGCCATCAATTGGTAAAAAATAAATAAATAAATAAAGTTGCCACCAACTTGTTTCCCTCGTGAAAAAGAAAATTTAAAACAACTTTTCGTCTATTTGTTGTATTTGTCAAGACCCACAAATTGTAAGCACTTAAACTATGGGCAATGAGTACAAAACATTTTTACTATACCAAAGTGACATGTTTCTTGAGTGCAGTGGTGGTAATATTCTCCACTAAGGTTTTGATGAAAATTTGAAACTTGATAACATTCTTATAAAACCAAATCAAATGAACTAAATACTGCACAGGGAGTATGATGATAAACCTTATACCCTGCCACAGAGAAGCATGACTGTAGACACCAGCAGAGACATGGCTCACTGCAGCGAAGGCACTTTATGATCAAATTATTGTGCAGCGTTTGATTAGATGAGAGGCACACATATCAGTCTGGTGTGAAGGGATCAGGCGGAGAGCAGGGAACGTATGCGCCGCTCTCGTCCTGAATATTGATGTTTAAGTGCATTAAGAGATGTTCGCAGTGTAATCCAATCGATTAAGCATTTTCATTTGCCCCAGTGCAATACATCACACAGGCATCCGCATGAAGGAACCGGATCAACATGGAACTGTGATCTGTGGAAGTCTCATCTAGTTCAAGTTAATCTAGAAAGAAATTATGTCTATAAACATTTCAAAGCTCACTATGCACACGTGTAATGGAATCATGTGTATTCATTTGAAGGCCCTGTACCAATTTTTTTTTTTTTTTTTCTTCATGTATTTGATAAAAATTTTACTTTGCCCCAGTACAGATATTATGTATAAGCAGCTCTTGGGGTCAAAATAAATCCACTGCATGCTGTTTGCATCTAATTAGAAAGCATTTTATAATATGATAATCAGAAAGTGCACCTTAGCATGCTAGTTGTTGTTCGTTTTACCGTTATGGCAAAACTCTGTTCTGGCCTCTGAGAGTTGTGAAAAGCCTTATTAACTCATCAGGATGCTCGGAATGCATGAGGTAACTTTGGACCACAGTGAACTAGTATGATTTTTCACCTTTTGAAGACTAGCTAACTTTGCATTAAAGTCGGGTTAAGCAGAGACTCATTTCCACATGATGATACAGGATCTTGGTCAATACCTAGCTGGTTGTCTGGTGAGCCAAGACTACACACTTTTTCTATGCTGTAGCCGCCTGAATCCCAGAGTTCTGATAGGAATGATTGACAGGCAGGTTAACCAATCAGAGAAACACATGATCTGTTGGTATACAAAATAAAGAAGAAATAACACAGGTCATTCACACTGCCACTACTTCGGGTGATGTAAAAGAGCACTAGCTCTGAGAGCGGTGCACATGGGCCAGTGTGACCTCAACTGTTACATTCTGATTTGCATTAAACAGTCACTCCGAGAGCGTCTGAAACAAGTGGTCTCAGAGCAGCTCCACTCACACTCTGGAAGGAGCTAGTGTGGTGTGAACACGGCGGACCTCAGGCCAAACTGTGCAGTCCACAGTGCAAGTAAGTCTTCACTGTGTATAAAACCACAGGTGAAAGAAAATAAAAGCGAGTGTGGCATGAGGGAAGTGGACACATGCGTGCATATTCATGAGGCTTTGTCCGTTTGAAGCACGTTGTCATGGAAATACATTCAGCGATATGCTGATGGCTTCTCACGTGGCTCGTACGGTGTATGTGAACAAGACCAAACCAAAAGTGAAGTAAACAGAACTAAATCTAGTGCGCACTGGGGTTGGTAACGTGTGAAAACAACACCAGAAGCATCTTTTCAGTGAATTTTACAATCAGTGAGCAAAATACAAAACACAATGCACATACAATCTGGGGTAAGAGAACTTTGATTTCATTGTAAATGATGGATGACCAATGAGCTTGTTTGTTTCTAATGTGTCACTGACTTAAACAATCGCAAGGCTCCTCTTGAGTTTGGCCTGAGGTGCAGGGAAGGAGGGTTACCAGACTGAGATCTTCTGTATTAGAAAATACATAGAGAACCAGTCTGGATTCCAGGCCATGTAACTAGGATGACTATTGTCCATTTTGTGGGTTGAAGGAAGATGACACAACAAGAGTGCCAACCAGCAGTGTTTGAAAGAATACTTGTACTTGTACGTGTAGTTAGAATACTGAATATCTTCATTAAAATGTATGTTTATTCTGATACATGGTCCAATCAGTTTACTATATTCTGAACACTTTGAGTTGCATTATATTATAATATAACAACAAGACAAAGGATTAAAAAAGCTTTTGTTCCATCATTTTGTTTGCATTTATTTATTACTGATTAGAGAAAGAAAAATTGCGCTCACTGCAAGAACTGTGTTTTCCATTTTTCTTACTAATACCTTGCAGTTTAAAGCCTATATTGTAGGGCTGAACTATTTTGGAAAAAATAAATATTGAATTGCTATTTTTCTGACAAGCATTGCGATTAGATTTGCGAGTAGTTTTAATAATAGGATTCTGTTTAAAGTTACATTTTAAACATGTCCAGAAGAATTGACAAAAAGACTGAAATATGAACTGGTTTGTACAGCTCTAAACTCCATGGCTAGCAGTTTGTATGTAGAAAAAGACAGGATATTTTGTTGTTTAGAGGAAATTAATGTACTTCAAAAATCACAGCCTTTGTGATTTGGTAATTTTGTCCATTCAAAATGCGACTTCAATTAGATTGTGATTAATCTTGCAGCCCTATTATACTGCGTGATAAATGACCACAATGTATTTCAAATGAAAGAGTAATGTACCAAAATACACAATGTTTATTCTGAATATGTATTTTTGGTGTTACTCCTCAACACTACCAGTCTAACATTATCACTACCACTACCAGTATAATGGCCACCAGTCAGCCATCATACCACCTTGCTCCTATTTATGAAATAAAACAGCATTATGTCAACTCAAGAAATAAATCCATACATGACCTAATGCATTTTGCTTGTGTTAGGTCGGTTCATTTACTGCCCATAGATAAGTCGATATAGTAATTATCGTGACAGGCCTATCCTTCAATATATGAAAGCTGGAACAATATATTTTGGGGCTCAATATTTATCATGTACATTTTTATTGCAGTAGTGGGGAGGTATTTGCTATTTTTTATGTAATGTGGTAAGATCTGAGCTGTAGAGGGTTGAATAAGTCGCTTCTATGACTCATTGTTGCTTCATTCTGCTATTTAATTGCTGTAGCTCTGGCCTTTTAATGATACTGTCTATTAAAAAAAAGGTTTGCTGAGATTATCCTGCTTTATTTTTATTACGTCAGTGGCAAAAAGTAGTTTCATTATTGTCATTTATCGTGATATTCCTCTGTAGCAATATAACGCGCTTCAAAATGTGTTATCGTGGCAGGCCTACCCATAGACTTGCAGACATTATTATGGACCATCTCATCTCTCTGATTATATAAACCTGGTGAACAGTGAAAGTTCCTGTGACAAATGTGACCGGTGGATGTCACTCAGGTTAATTAAAAGACGCTCCAGCTCCGAATGACGACGATTGATCTGCTGAAAGACGTGTGAGTCATATTTTATGCCGCGGTGTCACATGATTTCGGTCCACCATTTTAAGATTTATGTAATGTCCTTCAGTATCCCATAGAATTTAAAAGCATATCTGGATTCTCTGAACATGCCGTATTAAAGGGTAACGATATCTACTTTTACTCAAGTTTAAGAAAATTCTTATCTTGAACAGTTTTACTTTTTAGGTCATACTATAGCGAAGCCTTTCATTATTGTTTTAGCCGAGTCTTCTCCAGTGTAATCAAGCATGGGCCTCCAAATTTGGAGACAAAAAAGGTTAAAATTTCCTTTTAATATACAAGTCAATCTTTCCATTGGGAACAGTTCCAGAACATTACTAAACCAATCAGAAATTTGTGGCCCAGTATCATCCAACCAATGCTGTACAACTGTTAACCTTGCACAGTATAGCAATAATAATATTAGGTTTGTGTATTGTCTTAATTTTGGAGATGTGTATGTATGTATGTATATGCATGTATATCTGAAACTAAGTTAGTCATTGTCATTTTAATTTTATAAATCAAGCTTTGCCCAATGTCAAAGTATACATCCCTCACAGACTTGTAACTGTGATCAAAAAGTATGTTACAGCATGATAGGAATATGTATATATGTGTATGTATGTGTATGTATGTATATCTGAAACTAAGTTAGTCATTGTCTTCTTCTTTTTTCTGATAGTATATTTTTCCAGAACTTCTGATCTACAGTATATTTAAAAGTGTTGCCGTAAAAAAATGTTCTCCAGGTGATTTTTTTCCTTTTTCATAACATTATATAAACTCTACACTGGAGAAAAAAAAAAAAAGAAAATGTTCTCCAGGTGATTTTTTTTCCTTTTTCATAACATTATATAAACTCTACACTGGAAAAAAAAAAAAAAAGCATAAAATGGATGGTTGTGTCTCACTGAATCCTCTGAACACTCTAAAAGCAAAAGTAAAAAGTATGATTGCAGGCTTGCATTATCATTTTTTGGGATGGCAGAATACTTCCTCCCTTTGTCTTCTAAAAGTTTCTGTGTCTGCTGGATATGAAACACCTGTTATTTGCACAAACATTTATTCAGATAAATTGTTTGATTGTTTTAATTACATATTCTAACGTTTTTTCTCAAAAACAAGTGCAAGTACAAACTTAGGCATTCATTTATTTACTTTGGCTATCAGATATTTGTCAGTTCATTCTATTGAGATTGAGATTAATATTATTTTAAAAGTGAATCATTTTAAGTGACCTCATATTTTTATGTAGTGTCAACATTTCATTTGTTTTGGGTACATATCAATATTATTAGATGTTATGTAAGTCAAAAAACAATAGTCGATGTAATCCCTCATTTATCCAGAAATGGTTTATAGTATCAAAGGCATATTACTTAAGTCTACATACATAATTATTCATTTCATAAAGTTCAAATAATTTTAGTATTAGGAATATGTTTTTTATTTTTTTGTAAATTGGTAAATCTGTGTGATGTTTTAAAATGTACATAAAATGATCTTAAAACACATGTCATTACGTTTGAAACCTACAGGCGTAACCCTAATATGACTTCACTATAGTGTAATGATCTGATATTTTGTGTTTAGTTCAGAGCTGACACCTTTTGTTGTTCTTGTAACTGTTTGTGTCGTTGTTGATGTAACTGCTTTTGTATGTGACACTTGGTTGCTATGCCGACAAGTTGATATGAAGGTTCTATTGGTCAGTTGCTGGTCTGTTTTGAAGTCTGGCTCTAGGAGTTGAGACTGCTGTTGTTTTGCTCTTGTTTTGGTGTGGGTTACGGCCTACAGTAGCTCTTGTGTTCAGAAAATAAACAACCAGAAGAAATTTGACATTTAATAAATACTATATTACTATACTACACTAACATCTAGTCTATATATTAGTATTTGAGTGCTGTAACACTGGGATCAGTTTCCTTTCTGTAGTTTCGGGGACTCATCTTCATCAAACTATAGCTGACAAAAGCGTTCCACTACCACCTTCTATGTGTGACAGCTTGTATCTGCTACACCCTTCACTGCTGTTCAGAGAGCACCCCAGGGTGCCTCTTTTCTCCTCCCTCCTCCCAATCCCCACCTTATTTTTCTAAAGTAATTACCACACGACGAACTCCGCCACAACCAGATCGGACAGATATGCTAAAAATAGCTGACAGGGATTTTGACATAATATTCACATTGTCTCATGCTGAAAGAAGGTTATAATGAATCCCAATGAGGCCCACGTGGATAATTATCTCCGTGTCATTCAGATGCGCGGGATAAGACATTTGTTTGGCTAATGCGGCCGGCGATTGTCAAGACAGAGTGACTTTTGGACAACCTTGGCTCCGGAGTTTACGATGACTTTGTCTGCAGTGAAAATGCAGAGCTGCAAAGATATCCTTGAATGATAATCAACTGTCTAGTCCAGTGGTTTGTGCGTATAGCTGTAGCTGGCCTTTATTTGCAGCATGAAAGCAAAACGGGTGGTTCAAACAGATGACTTCATAGAGTTTAAGTGAAAGTAAGATCCAAGATGGTGGAAGGGACATTTTTGAAGCTGTCTCATGGCGTCGAGGGACTGCGGGAGAGAAGAAGAAGAATGTCCCAAGAAGCACCTTCATGTGGTTATTTAGTAGAAAAGACGGGCTTTGTTCAGCATACAGATTAACAATGCCCTCGAGTGGAGACACTGCATTGAATTTAGCCAGCCATGCTTAGCCCAAAGTCAAAAGACAAATTCCACTGTAAATTAGACTATAACTGTGAAGTGTGTCTGTAAACAGGTCAAGAGGGCTCATATCCTTAGGAACCTGATATGCAGTTTTATTTATTTATTTATTTATTTATTTTTGCTCATCCCAGATTTAAGTGTCTCCTGACAGGTTGCCCTAACAACACTGAGGAAAAATGTATTTCCCTATAGGGATGACCAAGTATACATATATACAATCCCATTTTTGTTGATGTCCTTTGTCGCCATCATCTCCAGGTAGCAGAGAAAATCTAGTCCTGTCTGTAAGTTGCACTTTTATGTGGCACTAATTGGTATTTCCGAACATTCAGGGTGTTGCGGTGCTACTGCCTGTGCGTGTTGCGAGCTCTGGCATGTTTGTAGCGATGCATAGGCGATGAGGTGGTGCGTCGCTGGGCGTTTGTCAGAGTAATGCCCTGCTACAGGTTTGAGACTAAAATGTAGCCTACTGTAGACCTCAGCTTTTGAGTAATGTAATGTAATAACCCATCTTTATACATCAGGTGCCACGAAGGTCCCACCTGGGGTCTTGCCTTTTGATACTTGCCCTTTTATTTGTGATCGTGAAATGTCCTCGATGTGCAGCAAATTTCAAGAAACGGACTTGCATGAACTGTGTTGATAAACAGGTGAAATGAAGTACAAAAATGGAACTGTTAAAAACAATTTCAAACTAACTTCTCTAAAGAATAAATCCTGTCATGTGAATAACTTAAACCTTGCCTCTGTATATTCAACAACGAACTTGCTTGCCTCAGTTTAAGGTCCTGAGCCTATCACAGGTGGCGTTGTTTGGCAATTATATTTTGATACAGCTAAAGTTTAAAATAATACTGATAAACTGTCGCTCTGCCACATACTGATGTGTCAGAGAGTTTGTAAGAGCTAAAAATTAGTTTGATTTTGCATTTTGAAATCCTAATTATTCACTAATGAGTTTATATGGGTTTTTCACAACCTCCAGAGGCCAGAGCGGAGTTTTGCCAGCACTGTAATGCTAACAACAACTAGCATGCAAACAACGCACCAGCTTTGCTTCCACGTTAGCGAAATATAAAAATGCTTTATAATTAGAGGCAAACAGCACACCGCAGTCTCATTTTGCCCCTAAGAGCTGCTTTTACAATATATCTGTAATGAGGCAAAACTAATTTTACTTTATAAATAAAATAAATCAGGTACCAGACTTTTAATTTTCAATATTTACTTTTTCCCAGCAGCATCAATGGGAATGCAACCAGGCAGCTTCTTGTATCTTATTTTGCAGAGAAAGGCTTTTAGCGTTTAGCATACTAATTAACAAGTCCCTAGACGAACTGAACTGAGCCCGCCATGTTTAGTCCTGCACTTTAAGTCCAAGGTTAGAACTCTCCAAATCCCACATGCAGGTGTTATGTCCCTACTTTAATTACCCTCTAATGCAAAACCATTTTACCCCATTCACAGCTAATGTAACTGTCTCAGGCATTAGAGCGTTCAGGATCAAAATATAGCTGTTACTTGTCTTGCTGTTTACAAAGGGGATGGCATAGTGTTTGTCCTCTACACAATGCAATCTTATCAGGAAAGCTACTGGGATTAGATCTGCTTTGTCAGCCATTTCTGCATCTCCTAGGATATCTATATAATATGCTCTGGAGAGGGACCTCAAACAATACACCTGTAAATTATTACTTGAAAAGACAACGGGGGATACACATTAGTGGCATGAGACTAATTAAACCAGAGCAGAAGCCATGAACTAAGATAAAGTTGTTTACATAATAGTTCAACTGAAGAGAAAAATCACTGTAGAATTTGAATATGTTGGTAATGATGCATTGTGGATAAATTCCCTGCTTGTCACAGCATGTTACATACAGCAGAAACAAAATCCATATGATCAAAATATAAACTGGATTACAAGCGCAAGTAGCTCCAGTATTTCATTGAGGAAACAGCCAATCGTTAGGCACAGTCTTTAAAAGGGAATTCAAGACAAGTGCCAAGTCCCCAAGGCTAAGAAGGGCTATTACAGTAATGAATGATATGAAGTGTGGATTCTGTTTCATTTCAACGATCAACAGCTTAAGAGTAACGTACTGAGGTGAAGGATTCTTTTTCTTTAGGAATTCAGTAGTAGGTTAACCTGGCTGTGATATTTGTGAGTTTACAAACAGTGTTTACAGATTCCATCTGGCCCGGCTCCCTCTGTTGCGACTGGGCCTGGGCTACCTGTGGTTCAGAGACTGGACAAATCACAGAGCAGCATTGTGGTTTGGGTGGAAGGTGAAGCGCCCAAACAAAACAAAACATAGCAACACCAATGGATATACTTCAGTTTGTTTTGGTTTTTTTTAAAGAAAAGTGGACTTTTGTTTTAGAAAAACATGCAGAGCGAATTGCTTTGTACATTTGTGAACAGGAAAAATGTCTGCTTTTCGCTCAACTGGATTTAACAAAAGTTTGATTTCTTGGCTTGTTCCTCTGTTGTGACACTTTGCCCAATCGGCTTCAAATAATTGTCTGGACGTTCTGCCTTTTACAGACCTTTTTCTGTGAGAGCTGTTCCAGATTGATACATTTGTAGAACACAATTCATAGAGCTAAATGGTTTGGTCCATGTTTAAAATTGAGCTGCTATGCCGTGTCATTCCTCAATTTGAGTCACTGATCGTATCCTTGTCTTTGTTTTCAATATGACACTATGCTTGATCACATGACACTTTCATAATTCCTGCTTCTAGCAAATCCTTCCTGAAAATAGCAAGTTTGTGGTGTGAATGTGAGACAATTAATGGTTGAAAAATGTGTGTATGGACACTTTGTATCATGTCTTAAAATCAGAGACGATGTTAGCTGCGTCACTGAATTAAATGTGTTTACTCGGCTGTGTGGACCAGTGGGAGACATGTGCCTTTCCTCAGTTCAACTTGAGCACAATGCAATTCAAATACCCTACAGTGCACTCAAAACAGACGACTTTCTTACTCCTCCCATACTCTTCTCAGCCTATGTGAGGAAGAATAAACCACATTCATCTTGCTGGTGCTCTGATCCAGCCTATGCCCTGCCTCTGGGGTGGATCTCTGTCTTGAATGTTAGGCCCAAGAGCACAAAGGCAGGTCTGATGTGACACATGCAGTCCACGGGGTCACCCACTGTACGCCTTAATTTATCTAATCTGTCATGTTCAGCTTGTTAACAAGCGCAAGTCCACTCCGCCATTGTCAACATGACCGTAATCTAGTCCTCTGAGATGCTCTGGATAAAAAGAGTAAGAATAATGAATAATTTATCAGTGTATATTAATTTCATGGTCTACTAGTATCACGGACAGTCCGCAGCAGAGGGTGTTAAGTAACTGTCTCCTTGGTGGACTTAGACTTAGCATATCGACAGTCGATAAATGTTTCTTTTGCACATCTTTACGTGTAAGCCCAACCATGTAAGATTTTGGACAAAAAAATAAAGAAAAACAAAAGCTTTTATTCCAATATAGATGCTTTCATTGCAAACAAAAACTTGAAAAACCTGCTGGCTTGCCTCTTTACAGAGCTAATGTGGCCTGGCAGAGGTCACGTTCCACAGAATGGCATGACACTGTAACCTGGCTCATGACAGATTAATATGTGTGTCACTCTGAACTGAGTTCCACACATTAAACTGGGATGGCTCTCGCTGAAAGTGCTCGGAAAGCACCCTGTCCGTAAATGCATTCTTCTGCATGTTTTTAACAAACAAAATAGTCTGTATTGACACTGAAGTAGGCTGAAGTACATCTGTCGACATCGCCATGTTTGTTTTGGCTTCGCTGGGCACTTCTGCCTTTGGCTTCTGCACAAACCTCGATGCTGCTCTGTGATTGGTCCGCCCTCTCGATTAACCTTACAGCGGGAGTCTCTCAGGATGGATTCTTGTGATTTTGTGAACTCACATATATTGAGAGAATCCATCTTGCTGTGCAAGGTTAATAAAACTGTTCCAAAGTTTTGTTTTAAAGGGCCCATATTACGCAATGTTCTGATCCAGGTTATAATGCTGTTTCCTCATCAAATGTTTAACACACAAACCCTGCATATTTAGGCTTAGTTCTTCTCTCAAACCCACAAAAAACTCTGTTCCACCTTGTGATGTCATGTGGTAATACAGTTTTTAAACTCCATACACTTTCACTAGAATCATTTAGATAATTTCAGCACTGGAATTCCCAATCTCTACTGAACTAAAGATAGCTGCTAACTAAACTACCACTTCATGACATTACAAGATGAAACAGAACATTTTGAGCTTTGGAGAAGTAGACAGACTAATAAACCAGGATCACTCATGAGTGAATGAAACAAAACGCAACTCCATCTATGTTTTTGATGAGGTAACCACATTATAACATGGCTTAAAGTTCACAAGAGTCAATTTTGCATAACGTAGGACCTTTAGTAGCAGTTCAAAACATACTGGAAATACACATATACAGTATTATACAGTATACAGACACTGCTGCTAAGAATTTTGAGACTCACTTTGAAGAAAATACTAAAAAGTACAATGCTTTAAGCTGCAGTATTTTGTACTACTTAATTCTTTCATATGGCTGTTAAAGTGCTTGCAATAGAAATTACCAGACAAGCTGAAAGGGCAGCTGCTATTTTTGCCCCCACTTGCTCAATCTTTTAAGAATCTGTGCCAAGAATGTGCCTTACAACTCTCCTATGGATTATAATTGTTCAAGTTCCCCTGGGAGGCATTCTTCATCCATAAGATAAACATTAGACTGGTGCAATCAAAGATAACAGTAAAAAGATTTAGATGTGGCTCAGTGGGTGGGCAGATAAAACGGGGAACGAGCTGGTCTGAATTTAATTATGCTCTGCTCACTGTGTGTAGAGGAGTGGAGGAGAGGAGGTAGAACAGAGGAGACACAGCCAGGACTGAGACAAGGAGCAGGCAGATGCTGTATCATCCCAATCCCAAAGGTCAAAATGCAGTGAATGCACCATTTCCTCTGACAAAAGCTCAGGCATTATGAGAACAAAGTTGGCAATGCAGGATTTGGGTGTGTTAAGCGCTTCTCACTGTTAATATTTATAGTGGTGATAATGTTTAAAATGCACACCAAAAATCTGACCGTAATCTGTTTTCTGGAGTTATCTGATTACTGAGATGTCATGTAAACACTTGCTATGTTTAAATCTTTTCTGGATCTTAAAGACTATTCAAATGATGATTTTACTGTTTACATGTCATTTTAATAGTCTTATAACTCCAAAATCAGATATGAGGCCTAATCAGATTATGAGTATGTTACCTCAGCCAGTGACATCTGATGTGAGTAATCTGAATTCTTAGCTACTCTGACTTCTTTCCGATCGTTCACTTCCAATCTGTGCAGGTTTTGACAAGAAAAATAAGCCAAAAATGGTAAACTAATGTGGCAAAGACACAAATTAACTTTTCGTGACACGAATCCTACATGTCTCCATGGAGATAAGTTAAGACACTGATTCAGAGAGAAGTGGCTACGTTTATATGCACACCAAAAATCTGATCAGTTTCTGGAGTTATCAGATTATTGAAATGTCATGTCAACAGTTATATCTGATATGAGTAATCTGATTTCTTTCTGATTGTTCACACCCCTGCAGGTTTTAACAGGGAAAATTATGCAAATAGGGCAAACTAATGTGACAGCAGATGAGTTTGCTGTTTACATGTCATTTTATAGTCTTATAACTCCAAAAATCAGATATTAGGCCTAATCAGATTATGAGTGTGTCACCTCAACCAGTGACATCTGATGTGAGTAATCTGAATTCTTAGCAACTCTGACTTCTTTCCGATCATTCGTATCTGTGCAAGAAAATCTGCCAAAATGGTAAACTAATGTGGCAAAGACGACATTGAAACAGAAAACATTTAAGATTTAAAGAGTTATTTTAAAATGCATTGTACTTTGTCTTCCAGTGCAACACTGATGGATTTAGTTATTCATGAATTATTTCAATTTTCTAGCGATCTGATTTTACTGATGTGTACCCACTGTTGCAGCATGGTAGATAGTAGATAAGAAGCAAACAGAAGGAATACAGAGAAAGAAAAATACCAGTTTGTAACATGGAGGGACAACAGGCTACTACATTTTTAGTACGGTCTTTGAGGAGAGCCGCGGGGTTGAAGGTCTACTGTACTGAGACCTCTGATATCAAATATGAAAAGAAATGGGATCTCACTTTATGTGGAAATTTGACATTAAATAAACACCATTACACAGGGGAAGACAGACCAAATTTTAAGTCAAGAGATATTTTGACAGAGCTAAGAACTAAACTCACAACCAGTCCGTGGTGTTATTGTTATTATTGTATCATAGCTCAAATTTGCCGCCACATTTCCATCCTCAAAAACATAGTTAAAGCAGAAATTAGAACTGAAATTGGACTATGCAAATCCAAAACAAAACTTAACTTTAATGAGATAGGAAGTTGTTGATGGCTTTGACACCTATATCAGCATCAACCTGTGGTGTACCCCCCACAGGGACAGGAACAGGTGAACATGTTGTATGCCTCACCCCTTTATAAATAAGTTCCCTTTACTTTTTAATTAAACATATGTAATCAGAATTTGATTAGAAGCACTAACCGCAGCCGGAGTCCCTATTAAAACTGATAAATAAACATGAAGATCCATTTCATGCTGTTAATGTCATTAAAATGGACTGATTAAGTAAAGATGTGCAAGAAAAACTCCAGCAGCACATTTACATGTGTGTTTAGTTAACTGACAATTTAGTCTAATCATAACTATTGAGCAGTTTAGACAAGCTGTGGCCCTTGTCAACATTACGGTGGCTAGGGGATGGTATTACCTCTATATGTATGTCATATCTAACCAGGAAGTACAATTTTAAACTTTACCCAAATAAGATAATGTTTTGGTTTTTTGGGTTTTTTTTTAATAAAATCTTGTAATAAAAGTAATTATGAGTGTGCTCACGGTAGCCCAATCGAATTGTGCCCAAGCACAGAAAGCTCCTAAAGTGCGATACGTTTGTCTAGTGTGAGTGCAGATGAACCATGCTGAGGCGTGGCCACAGACTGTATATATAAATGGACATAGCTAACCTGCTAGCTGCCGCGTTCCAGATTGAAAGTGATCATGTGCTGCGCTTCGGGCTTCATCGACTCTGGCTTCAATTCACTTTACATTAGAAAACGCCCTCTCTCCATAAATGCTGCTGTCAGGCTCGTCATTTTCGTTTTAAATGTTTGTACTGACCCGCCCTACATGATCCTGGTATTTTTATTTCGCTATCGTGTCCATAACTCATGATATGAACATTAATAAGAGACCAATCAGCTGCCTTCTTTCCCAGACGCTCCCGCTAGCGTTACCAACAGGTTTGACTGACAGCGTTGCTAAGCGCCCCCCCCCTGCTAAACCAGCGGTGGAGGTGGGAAGGGGTGTTACCTTCCACAGCTTTGCTCCAGATAGGCCCTTTGGTTTCTATGATACTTGCGGCCGGAATTTCAAATATGGAGCCTGGCTCGAAAGTCACCCCGTAACTGCTAGCCTTGATGGGTGATGGGTGACGTCACACTCACTGAGTCCACTTCTTTAACCAGTCTATGGGTGTGGCAGTCTATGGGTGTGGCTTTGGACTTTGACACGGTTGGAGGAGGTTGGTTGCTCATGTACAAGCACACGCACAACTTTTGCATACGCACCCTGTCAGGCGCTCTGATGTTACTCATACAAGGAAAAGAATGAACTCTGCTCCAAAACACAGCGAATCCCTGCGTACCTTCAATAAGGACTGCCGACATGGACAGAAGTTTTACATCCTGGTTGGAGTGCGCCCTATGTTAACTTTTTGTGACATGAGGCCTACATGTCTCCATGGAGATAGAGTTAAGTGGCTATGTTTACATGCTCACCAAAAATCTGATCATGATCTGATTTCTGGAGTTATCAGATCATTGAAACGTCATGTCAGCAGTTATATCTAATGTGAGTATTCTGATTTCTTTCTGATTCTTCACACCTCTGCAGGTTTTAACAAAGAAAATTATGCAAATACAGCAAACTACTGTGGCAAAGACAAAAATGAAGGAGAAACTGAAAGTATGTATTTTAAAATTCATTGTACTTGGTCTTTCAAATACTCCATTGATTAACTGACACACGCACCAGGTGTTTTTGATGATCAGATTTATTTTGTGCATGTATAATTAGTTATTTCATGCCGAGGTAAATCTAAAAAATAGTGAGAAATTTACTTCTGAAACCTCAAGGTGGGTCATCACTGCTGACTTCCATATGTATTGAATCTACTTCATTAATCCCCCAGTTGCATAGGTTGTAGTGCTTTTGCCTCACAATCAATTTCTCAGATCCAGTTTTCAGGAGTCCCCTCTGATATTGTGAATCTAAGTGAGTACTTCTTGGCTGAATAAATGTCTATCCTAACTTATGTGCTGTGTTTCCAAATGGTAGGCCACCCTCTAAATCAATGCATCCGCACTTTAAATGAGAAACCATATTATGCTAAATCTGCTGTTTCATTAAAAGCCATGATTAATTGTTATCCCCTCACTCTATGGAAATACATTTAATTACAGTTATACCAAGTCTGGTCGCTGTAGCAAGTTCATTTAGCACAGTATAGCCATAAGCGTTTAGTGTATGAGTGCTAATATTAAGTTCATGTCATTAACCCTCAGGCCCTCCTTAAAAAAAACATACATTTTTCCTCTTCAAGCCATTTTAGGACACGGGGACCTTACACAAACAAGAGAAAGAATGTGTTTCTTGTTTTTTGATCATGAACCCATGTCCTTACTAGGAATACAAAAACTGAATTTATTTTCATAGTTTTAGTCTTTGAAACACCAGCGTGTCAAATATATTACATGCCAAAAAACAGAAATTGGCTGTATTTCCTTTATAAAGGATGCAGAGTGATATTAGTGTGGGCAGGTATTACTGGCTCTTGACAGCCCAAAAATAAGGAAGTTTGTTGATTATCTTTTAGTTTTGGTGGTATTTTGAGAAATGGGGAAACTCACACTCTTCTTCTTCAAGCCATTTTAGGACACACAGGGTCTTACTTAAAAACTGAAGAGAAAATATGTGTTTCTATGTTTTTTGGGGGGTTTTTTTGTTTTGTTTTTTTTGTTTTTGTTTTTCATAGACTGTATATATAAATGGATGTAGCTAACCTGCTACCCGCCACGGTCCAAATAGGAAGTGATCATAGGCGCGCTTCCGGCTCCATCGACTCTAATTCACTTTACATTGAAAAATTGTCACCCTTCTCTCTAACTGCTGCAGTGAGCCTCCTCATTTTGGTCTTAAAATGTTCGTATGAAGATGCTCGTGATCCTGGTGTTTTTATTTCACTATTTTGTCCGTAAATCAAAATATGAACATTAATAACAGATGAATCAGGCACCTTCTTTCCTCGAGGTTGCTCGCGCTAGCATTAGCAACAGGTTGACAGTGTTGCTAAGGAAGGAAGGGGCATTACCTTCAATAGCCTCGCTCCAGATTGGCTCTTTGGTTGCTGTGATACTCGCAGTTGGAACTCAGCTCCAAATTCGCCTCTATAACTGCTAGTATCGATGAGCTTCATACGACTGGAGCCGAACGCTATGGGTGAAGTCACACTCACTTGATCCACTTCTTTATACAGTCTATGTCTTTAACTCATGTCTTTATCATAAATTTTAAAAAATGCTTAATTTCATAGTTTTACCCTTCGAAAAATCCACGTGTAAAAAAAGAATACCAAAATATGCTGTATTTCCTCTATAAAGGATGCAAAGTGATTTGAGCGTGGGCAGGCATTACCAGCCACAGACAGCCCAAAAATAACACAGATTTTTTTTTTTTTTAAGTCATCTTTTAGTTTTGGTGTTATTTATGTAGAAACAACTGTAAAAAAATAAAAAAATAAAAAATCACACTCTTCCTCTTGAATCCATTTTAGTTCCCATGGGAAATAAATGGAATTTAGAGCACCCAGATCTCCTTGTGAAATTTTACTTGTAACTTGTTGGATGTGAAATTCAAATGCACACTCCTTTTTTACACATTCATAGCTTTGCAACAGAAAAAGCATCTTTTTTATGGAAACCTACAAAAAATAATTTGACACAGTTCTTAAAATCTAAATAATTTACAAATATAATCATTCTAGCATTTGACAAAACATCAGCTAAAAATAAAAGCCCTAAAATGGTACCAAAAGGGCCTGATGGTCAAGGATTCATTTTACTAATACATGGTCTTGGTCAGGTTTCCGCAGCAACCGGTTTTAATTTTGCACTATTACAGTCAAGACATAATTAGTATCAAAAGGACTATAGAGCTTCAATGGTTCAAGTGATGTGACATATTGTTCATAAAAGGAAAGTTGGAAATGTCAGCAGTCTTATTCATACACTTCCTCTGGGGGGCAGCGTACTTTATATGAGAAATCAATGTTTTGGAGCTCGGTGACCTTTTGCCTGATCAGAGTGCCACTGTGAATGACAAGTGCATTGATTGTTTCAGTGCCAGCTTTGTTCCTATGTTAAAGGTGAGAGAGGAGTTGTCACAGGGAAGTGGAGACAGCCTGGATCACATATGTAGAAAATCACATGCATAGAAAATCACATACATCTGCTGTTTATAGACAGGCTAGGTAGCAATAGAAATAGAATTGAATGGCGTAGCTGACAAAGAAATGAGAAAGGGTAAAGGAAGAGAAAAACAAATTGCTTGGCTTTTGTACAAGGGCATACAAGATGAAGAGCCATGTCAAGAGGTATTTCAACTGTGTGATTCAACCTGTGCTTCAAACTTGTTCCTTGCTCAAACTGTCTGGTGCACATGTACGAACTTTTGGCCACATGCGCAGCTCTGTTGGATGGCAAAGCGAGATAGGTGGAGCGTCCTTCCACAGCCCACCAGCTCTTAGCCCAAAACCTAGCATAGCAAAGTATCAGACACTTTTTTGAGATCAATAAACTGCTTTAAAATGAGAAGCAGAATGTGCACAGTGATGTCTAATGTAACATCTCAATTTGCTCTAAATCTGGCAACTGAAGGACTTTTCCCTGTTGTGCATATTTTGTTGCCTGGGATCCAGAATCCACACTTCTTCAATACTTTAAGATGTGAGTCTGGTCACCGGTGAATCTCCCCGTTTTGAAATGAGCGTGATTGACAGGTGGAGTAGCCAATCAGGGACATGCATGGTCCATCCATATCAGAAAAAATAAAGGAAAAATCACAGTGTGCTGAAAAACATTGTGTAATCAATTAGCAAAGCACTAAACTGTTAATCTGAGGTGAGATAAATTAGATTTTATTATTATTTTTTTTTTTTGTAAATCATAAGTGACCAATGAGCTCCTTTCACATGTGTCACTAAAAAAAGTGGATCTGATTGGATGATCACGTTTGACTGGGCTTGAGACGCAACAGAGGACGTGGGGCCCAGACTGATAACAAACTGTATAAAAAATACAGAGATATCCTTAGGGTTTTGACAACATATTTTGGGTTGATGGGTGAAACTGGAGGGAACCCACACATGACAATGACTTTAGAAATGCTAATTGTTCCCAATGATACATATTCATTAATAAATATTTTACAATTAAAAAAAAAACTTAACTAAACAATGTAGTACTTTAAAAAGTTTGGAAACTGTATACCACCTTTATTTGAAGCTAAAGGAACTATGTAGCTTGCACTCTTTCAGTTTTAAAAAAGGCATTATAATCACAACTGAACCTGGGTTGCCAGTCCCTAAATCTGCATATAGAGGACTATACAAGTCTCATTCTCAGTGTGTGGACAGCACTCACTGAGCTGCAGAGGCTGCACTAGCACTGATTCATGTTTGGCTGCAGGTGCTGGGGTTTAAGTTGTGAGGATTCAGATCAGAGAGAGGAATTTTAGGTTTAAACCAACTGGATTTCAGCATTGAAAGTGACAACCCAAATGAGAGACTCATGTGAAGCTCATTCTGCTTTCTGATTGGGTAATTGTCTTGAGAACCAAAGCACCAAATTATAACAAACAACATGCCCAATGTTTTTGTAATTAAGCATTAGAACTGTTATCAGTAAAAGTTAAGCTTAGATACAATTCTTTCACACTAAAAAACATCACTTATTCTACCCAGTTCAGCTACTCTGCTGGGTTAATTCTACCCAATAAATGGGTTTAATGTTTATAATCTAACCCTAATGACCACCACAGTGGTATTTAAGAAAGCTGTATTAAAAAAAAAAAAGCATTTTTATATAAATAATTGTTTTCAAAAATGTCACGCTATTAACAACAGCACATTATGAATTCAGTAGTAAAATTCTCCATTTTGTAGTTTGTGCTGTTATTTGTTCTAACTTGTAGTGACAGAAGCCTGAGCGAGTCGGTTTATCTCAGACTCTGGAGCTTCAGTCTCAGGATATTCTGTGTGAACAAAGAAATGGTCCTGTTTACAGGCCAAATATATCTGGTGACACTTCTCTTACAAGGGCTTCATAGAATCCAATATGATTTAACATAACTTATATTTGTGATTCAACAGAAGCTTTAGGGTTGAGTTCTCAGTCCGAGCTCAGGGCTGTGGACACTGCAGTCTGCTGGAGATTCCACTGTGAGGGAAGAACAGAGAGAAGTCAAATATACAGCTACAATCTGTCCTCCTCTGTGATAAATAGAGCTTGAGAAATATAAAATCAAACCCAAATAGTGTGGACTTATGTAAGACACATTCAGAGTCATAATAAAACACCATGTTTTTTAAAAGGCTGGTTTCATTTCATTTTCATTTATCTTTATTTATGCAGGGAGAGGGCAATGAGAGACTCAGACTCCTTTTCATGAGCACAAACAAACAAAAACAAACAAAACAAATAAGCACATAAGTCCATTTAAAACATTAAGAACAGGTGCAGGTGTGAGTGTAAATGTCACCACATTATTAAATTGCATTAGTGGCCCCAAAGTATCCAAATTTGCATGTCCTTGAAATATATTTCATTTTTGGGAAGCCGAAGGCCCTTTTTCCATCTCAGTTCTGGTGTGGCCAGTTCTTAGACTCATACAGTCATGAGATCTTCTATTAAATGTTCCCATATCAAAGTTCAGCCAGTCAGAGTTGGGAAATAAAGGGCTGAGTGAGTGTATCTACAGGTTTCAAAGTAGAGGCTGAAGTCTGCATGTATATTATATCTCCATAATTTAGTAAAGTAGAGAAAGTAGCTTGAACAATTTCTTGATTTATTTCTATAATAAAATGACCATTTGATTGTAAACAGTTTTTTAAAGGATATGTTTTTGTCAAGCCAAACCTCAAGATATTCATAGGTGGTGACTTTTTCAATCAATATACCACTTAGTGTATAAAGATTTGTATCACTTAAATGTTTTTTAGAAGAAAAATCATATACTATACTTCAAGCTGACGCCATGTAGATGCTTAGCAGCCAGAAGTCAAACATTTATTTAGTAATAATATTAACTGGCACAAAATGATTAAATAGTAGAAAGTTTGAGATAAAATCACAAAGATAAAGTAATAAAACATAAATACCTAGGGAGAAAACCTGGGTAGAAAAAATAACCCAGCATTTTTAGGGTGTCGAGTTTCCCAGTTTTCTCCCATGTTATAAAAAGATTGAATTCAAATGCAAGAAAAAACAGTTTTTTCTTGAAGCGGTGGAGGATTTAATGCCATAGAAACAGCTTCAGAATAATATTAAAGATGCTTTATGGTTGGGTGTAGGCCATTACTGTAGATGAGATGAATTAAAGGCACAGTGTAACAGGTGCAGGCCCGGCTCCATCTGCGCCCCTTCCTCTTCCTCTTTCTGCCAGCTGTGAGTTTGCTGACACTCGCCATAGCTCAAACGTTTGGCTAATCATTTACGGGGCCATGATTTATAGGCCCCTTTTGCTAATAAAGACTGAGTAACAAGCTGTCAATGAAAACTCCACTTTATTTATGCGTGCCGTTATAGGAGCGTTTCCTCTTCACCACATCCTCTCTGTGTCTCAGGACGAGCACACATTTCATCACGAATAACTCTGCTCATTTGCTTTGAGATAAGTGAGATTCGATTTTAATACACACTCATAACGGAGCTAGTATGACAAAATGCTGCTGGTTTTATTGTGTTAGTTTTAGCTTTGTTCGTGATGTGTGTTAAACATGTGTGAATGAAACTAAACACAACTCCAGTTACGTTTGTGATGAGGAAACAACATTATAACAGAGATCAGAAAATAGCGTAATATGTGCCCTTTAATGTATGGATGCACGGGGCCTTGCAGGTGAAACTGAATTAGGATCAGATACATTCTTTGTGAATAAAAGCATGAGTTGTATTGTGTTATAAGGCGCTTTTAATGGCATGGTTCATTGGAGAAATGGGGAAAGTGGAAGGAAATACTAAAGGGCCTGTACACGATTTTTTTATTTGAGCAAAATGTGTCCTGCCTCAGTAGAGATATATTGTAAATAAGTCATCTATGTCAGCTGTGTACTGTGCATCGAATTATAAAGCATTTTATTGTCTGAGAATCAGGAAGTATGTGGTTAGCATGCTATTTGCCATTCTCTGGCCTCTGAAAGTTGAGAAAAGTGCTTATAAAGTCATTGCGGTGAATATGCTTGGAATGTCTGTGTAATCCGTCAGTCGTATCCATAGAAATCCATAGAAATCCATAGAAAAAGAAAAAAATAATGCAGTGTCCACCAGCAATCTGACCGGAACTGAAGAACAGTTCAGGACGAGCAGCGAAACGTCTTCACTCAAAAATTCTAGGAATGCATAAGCTAAGTGAGGAAATACTTTGGCCCACTGCGGAACGTTTACAAACTAGTTGTTTTTCTCATTTTAAGACAGTAAAAATCAGGTACAGCACCTTTAAGTTGTGTCCTTTGTTCAAACATTTTATGAATTTTATAGTGTGCATCATGCAAATGTTACAATGCTGCAAATGTCTTAGACAGCAAAATCTGCTAGTGAAGGGATGCCAGCAGTATTCAATTAATTTTCATAATTATTCAGGGAAAACAATAATATGAGAATGGGGATTTTAGAATCAAAAAAACAATAAAATGTAATACCATAACAATACCAATGATCATTCCAGAGATCATACAAGAAACGTATATACATATACACAACATACAGCATCCATGTTTCTCTCCTCAGCTTTCAACTTGATTTTTACTGTCTTAAAAGCATGAAAAACAAAACTAGTTACTGTATACCTCACTTACCTTACGCATTCTGAGCATTCCGAATTCTCCACCTCAATGACTTTACAAGCGTTTTTCACAACCCTTAGAGATCAGGACAACTAGCATGCTAACACTACGTTATTAGACAATAAACACTTTCTAATTAGATGCAGGCTACACACAGCTGACTCATTTTGACCTCAAGAGCTGCTTATACATTATTCCTGTACTGGGGCAAAGTTTGCTCAAATACATGGGAATTGACTTTGTGTCATGTCATATTGTCACTATTGATTTGGTAACACTGTACACCTGATTCTTATATTTTGGTACTTTTTGTGGCTGGAAAAAATGTATTAGCATTTTGTAATCCTGCTTTCCCTTGATATAAAACAAAAGGTGACATGCTTTTGTGATTCAAACCTGAAAATGTGTTTTTAGTTGATGTAATTTATCTCTGAAACTTCTTACTTAAATCAGACAGCCATGTGTGCACTACTTCCACTGCTTCTATCCCCCCCAGACAGAGAGACAGACAGAGGTCTGTGTCTCTCTCTCTCTCTGTTTCTGGCTCTCACTCTGTCTGTCTGTCTGTCTCTGTGTCTCTCTCTCACTCTGTCTGTCTCTCTCTCTCTCTCTCTCTCTCTCTCTGTTTCTGTCTGTCTCGCTCTCTCTGTCTGTCTCTGTTTCCCTCTCTCCCTGCCTCTCTCTTTCTCTGTGTCTCTCTCTCTCCCTCTGTCTCTGTTTCTGTCTCTCTGTCTCTGTTTCTCCCTCTCTCTGTCTCTTTCTCTCTATCTGTCTCTCTCGCTCTCTGGTTCTCTCTCTCTCTCTCTGTTTCTGTCACTTTCTCTATGTTTCTGTCTGTTTCTCTCTCTCTCTCTCTCTCTCTGTCTGTCTGTCTCTCTCT
This sequence comes from Periophthalmodon schlosseri, assembly GCA_000787095.1. Lineage (NCBI taxonomy): Eukaryota > Metazoa > Chordata > Actinopteri > Gobiiformes > Gobiidae > Periophthalmodon > Periophthalmodon schlosseri. The sequence continues at coordinate 79,110 of KN470174.1, forward strand.
CTGTCTCTCTCCCCCTCTCAGTCTGTCTC